>JAPVRG010236446.1:0-10463 GCA_029783565.1 Rhagoletis cerasi
AGGTAAGTGCTCTTTTCTGTCGCGGTCCACCACACAAGGGCACCATAGAGTAATATTGGCCTCACTATAGCTGTGTAGCACCAATGCATTAGGGCGGGGGATAGGCCCCAAGTAATGCCTAGCATCCTTTTGCATGCGTAGAGAGAATTATTCGCTTTCTTAACCCTGTCCTCAACATTGTATCTCCACAGCAGTTTGCAGTCCAGGATTACTCCAAGGTACTTAGTGCGGTCTTTTGGTTTGAGTTCAGTGCCGTTCAGTTTAGGGAGTGTCCACGCAGGGATCTTGTACTTTCTTGTAAAAAGTAACATGTCCGTTTTGTCCGCACTAATCTCTAAACCCGTGCGAGTAGTCCATCCGGTAATAGATATACATAAAAAAATATATATTCCGACGAATTGATAACGCAGGGCAACAAAGTTCCAGATTTTGAGAAAAACGTGGTCAAAGTGTCAAAAAGTAGAGTTTTGGCATGTTTGAGAAGCTCTAGCGAAGAAACAAAAGGTGATTAAGCTTGAATTAAAGCTGGGGGTTCTTTAAAAATTCAGGATTTGGCTTTATTAACAACAAAAAACTTTGCTTATTTCTAATGGATGTGAATTAGTTAATGATGTGATTGACTATTAGAAAATTAATGAAATTTTATCAAGAGGCTATCAAGAGATTGATTAATTTACAGTACATCCAACGATAAATGATGATAAATTTACATAGTAATGTGCGTATATACTTATGTGTGTGAATAAATGGAAACCTATTCAATGAAGGTTGAGATGTTGATTCCCACGTCGCAGCTTCCGATAATGTCCGATGAGTTGTTAATAGAAAAAGAAGGAAAAATTCCCTGCGAACTGCGAATTTGTAAGCTTCCCCCAACACTGGAAGTTTGAAATCCCACAGCGATATTATTTTTCAGTATTCACACAGGGATGCATTTAGATTTAGCAGTTGCGCAGGGCTGCTTAGGGATTCTTCAAGTGGGCGCAAGTCTTTTGAACAGGTGGTATTTTCAGGGATTGTAGTTGATTGTAGTTGGTGGCCGCTGTGGTGTAGTGGTAAGCAGTGCGCGCTTCCACTCCGCGGGCCTGGGTTCAAGCCCTGGTCAACGTCGCAAAAAAGTTTAGAAAAAAGGTTTTTTCTTAACAGCGGTCACCCCTCGGCAGGCAATGGCAAACCTCCGAGTCGGCATAAATCTGTAGGTCCCTCCCCTTTGTGTGACAACATCAAGGCGCACGCCACAAATCGGAGGAGAAGCTCGGCCAAACACTAACATATGTGTAAGCGCCAAATTATTATTATTATTATTATTAGTTGAAAATTCAAGCATAAATTTAAGCCTAAGTGGAAGGTGCTATCATTTTTTGTTTCTTCGCCAGGGCTTTCCAAACCTTGCCAAAAATACGATTTTTTGACACTTTGCCCACGTTTTTGGCAAAATCTGGAGCTGATGGACACTTTATACCTATATGAGCACAAATAAAATTTATCAAAAATAGCTTCAACATTTGCCACACCAAAACTAGTGTTCTCCTGTGTAACCTTCTGCTTTTTGTGAAGTCAGTTAAAAAATGAAAATTTCATGATTTTCCATTCGTACCAAAACTGTACTGGTATAGAAAATCTTTTTGGGCCAGTCGCAGCGAATGTAAAACTTGGTTTGCAGGATTCAGGTGGTTGTGGCATCGTCACCATCTTGAAAACAAGAGTGATCAACTTGTTTTTCTGCTAAGGCGAATTGTCTCTTTAGGGCTTCCATAAAACTATCTATCCATACGAGGTAGTCACATTCGAACAAGATTTTCATCTACCTTATCACAACTATTTTTTACAATGGATTAAAGTTTCCACTTTTTGGTTAAAAATTCAATTATAATATCTGCCATTTTATGTATAAAATCTTCAAACATATTTCTTGTCTTAGGAGACTTATAAGTGGTAAAATGTAGGGACACATTTTTTTATAGAAAATAAAACTCCAGAACACCCAACACCAGAACGAGATTTCTTAAGCAGTTTAAAGAAAGGCAGCTAAAGCCTTAAAATTTCCTTGAATATGTGCCTTGAGATTCTCATGAAAGGCTATATTTTTTTTGTTTTTTTTTTTATCAGCTACAACTCTTAATAGCATTTAGCTAAGAAATAGATGCAGGAGAAAAAACTTTATTTATATTTTTTTTAACAATTGTATGAAAATGGAGTCAAAATTAAAGATGCTTATAATAAATAGGGATAAATAAAGAGCTAGAAACTAGGAACAATTTTTTGAGGTAATTTAGAAAAAATGAACGAGATTTTGCGCCAAAGCCAAAAATTGTTAACACAGAAACGGACTGATTGTGGATTCTGTTATTTATAAAGTGGCAAATATAAATTACTAATTTTTCGTTAGATGTCAAACATCTAATTATCCAATAATACTTTCTCTAGGCCATACAAAAAAGATTACACTTGCACGTTGAATAAGCTGAAAAAGGCTTTAATTTCAATGTGTTATTCCATTCGATGCACACAATTGCATGCACATACATACATGTTCGGTAAATGCTGAATTTGTTTTAGTGACATTTTTATTTGAGTTCTAATTTTCGAACAAATCGAAGCAGGTGTTCACGGATTTCTCCAACATCCCAATGAGTTGCTTTCAATTTATTCACTCCGTAAAAATTGTAGAAGAATTAAATGCTTTTTGTGTTCGTGTATGTACGATTTTCTTCTAATAACATTGTGCAACAAATCTCCACTTAATGAAATTAATTGCGAGCAAAATGAAACAACGGAAACAACGGAAACAACAGTGGCAGCGGCAACAGGCGGCAAGTTGTACGAAAAGCGAGTGAACATAAAAGAGATTTGTTGACTTCGCCTGATTTGTTTTCGGCCAAGTGAAAAAATAAGCGTACAAGAAACATGAGCGCCAAACATACAATGCGATTTTACTGAAATACATACATACACATGTACGCATGTACATATCTACATAGTTATGCCCAACATGGCAGCCGCGTGAGGGAGGAGTGGAGTTGGGTGGCGTATGAATAGCCAACGGAGCATTCTGCTGAAAGCCAAAAAGTGAATGGAATCACAACAACTTACTAAATTCACATGTATTTACAGGCATAAGTTGAAGATGAAAATAGTCATTCCGAATAAAAATGTGTAAGCGCACACAAACGCGAATCATGCTGCGTGCATTCATAACCAGAAAGGAAATGGAACTCTTAAAAATATCAAAATCTTTTAGTAACCAAAAAGATACATACATACATACATATTATGTATTACCAAGCGGGAAGATTTAATGTGGGAACATTTTACATGGACAAGCGCACCGCATGTGTTGCCGACTTCGGGACGTACTACATAATTTGTGTGTTGGCGCTTGAAAAATGTAGGGGTGTACTGCGTTCTGTTGGTAGAATATTGCCGTTGGCGTGGCGCAACATTGCACGTGGAAATGATTTATATGCTTTTTGGATGTACACGCATAATTATATACAAACATACGTATATACATAAATGTTTATTTAACTAAATAAGATAAATATTTTTGGAGTAAATTTTCATACTACATAGTTATGCAAAAATTTGCACGTTTTTTAGGATAAACAAAAATTTTTATATCTAAGAGCTGAGGTATTAATGGGTCAGAGAATGGAAAAAATTAGTACTCTTCTTATACTTATCTGGCGCTGTAACCGCCTAAGCGGTTCTGGCTGAGTCCAATGAAGCACCCAAGTTGCTGCTCTTCTGTGCCGATTAACGAGAATTTGAAATGTCAACTGAAAGCTAAGTCCTTCTGCACCCCAAGCCAAGGCGTTGAGGTACCCATGCCGATGGCTGAATGGTCAGCGGGTGTGTATCGAATAGCTGACCGCGAACGGTACCCTTCGATGCCCGGGCATTGTCGGAGGTATTAGTGACTTTTCAATGTATATCCGTGCATACTCGTTGGACCAAAATATTAATGACAATAAAGACAATAAACATAAAAAACCAAAAATCACAAAAAAACCAAAAAACACAAAATCGGTGACGAACACTGCTAGGTTGACTTCGGCACTTCCTTATCCGAATCGGGGCCCCGTTGTTATGTAGTCTGATGAGGACACCCTCCTTGCCTACAGTCAGACAATTAAAAGTGCCGAATACAGTCACCCTGGAATAGAGATCTTGTGGAAAATCAATTATCCGGCTGTTCGATTAGCAATTTTTTGGAAGTCGAAAGTCGAGCAACAAGTATTCGATTAACCGTCTGAAATCAACTAACCGTTCATTTTCGACTAACCCCTCGCCATTGAGTAGACTGAAAATCGACTAACCGAAATAATTCGAATAGTGACAATTGCTCACAAAAAATTTTTTTTATTTTAAATCAAACTAAAATTTTGCCTTCAAAATGAGTTCACGCAATCGCAAACTTCATTATATTTGAAATCGAGTTTTGTCTATAAGCATAAGTCTTCTTCACATTCATACATTTGAACATACATAAAAATATATTTGTTGATATAAAACAACTAGTCGAATATCGAAAATGAACGGTTAGTCGACTAGTTGTTTGTGAGCGGTTAGTTGAAAAAGTTGAAAAGAAACGGTTAGTCGATTAGGACCTAATCATTAGGTGATGTCGACTTTTTTTTTAACAACTTTTGCTAATCGCTTAACCGATTAGTCGACTAGTCGATTAACAAAAGCTCTACCCTGGAAGCACAAGCAACACAACAATCCATACCGAAGGATACCAAACAAGGTATCCCTAACACCCAAGAACTTCCATCTACCTCTAACACTGCCGGCAGTACCAACCACCGTACAACGGTGGCTGGGCTAGAGAAGGGGCAAGAAGACCCTGAATCATATCAGAAAATGCCGTTATCAGAGAGCGGTCCATATGCTGGACCAAATATCCAGCAATTCGGCTCCAGTTGACTAACATGATTTGAAGGAATATTACAAGCAGGTGATTGAGGATTATGAGAGACCCTTGAAAGAGAAGCAATCGGCAAATCCCAATCCATCTGACCGGTTAAAGCAGAAGGGCGAACTTCAAAAGATAAATCGTTCCATCAACGACAGCTGTACCGGCAGAGATACTAAGAAGTCGAAATGGGCTACCTCGTTTGCAAAAGGAAATTTGATGATGGCCAGGTCGAGGTCGCCGGTATCTATACAACAGCACTGGGTGGAAGTCGATGTCAAGTTATCGAGCCTCGTTTGATTTCTCTGAAAACTTTCGAGGATTCAGATTCTCAGATGCGCGGACCAAGCCAATCGCTCTGGCATAACTAAGATGAAAATCTTCCAAGGCGACAAGGTTCCTGACGAAGACGACACTGAGGAGGTCGACGATGCCAGCCAGTTGCTGAAGCATGTCAACAACGACGAGTCAGACTCCGACGCTGTTAAAGTGCTTACAGATAAATCTGCAGTACTCGATATGTGCAACAGATAATCTGTCGTTTTGTGGGTAAATTGATACCTCCAGACTGATTTGTCCACGACCACCTTCATTTGACCACTGTTAGCCGCCTCATTGGATGTTGACATTGTCTACGATTTATGTACGAAGAGAAGCCTTTTACTTCTCAATTGCCTACTCAGTCCAAAGTAGCACTTGTTGGCAAGGGCGATTCTGCGTTGGATTTCGAGTCGGACATTTTTCTTGGTGTTCATACTGGTTCCCAAATAAAAGAAATTCTTAATTTTTTTCAAACTATAACTGTCAACAGTGACATGAATGCGAGTATGCGCTGACTGTTTGCTTGATGACTTCGTTTTTTCCTTCACTTCCGTTCATTGTTCCATGGTCCGTTTCATCTGATTTAAATCTATATGATATACGAATAAATCGAAGCAGATTGTTGGGAGTATAAAGAGCACAGTTATACCAAAATAGCTAGACCTAGATTGAGGACAGTCATTGATCAGCTAAATATTCACCCAATTTCTAACGGAATAAGTCTAATTACCAGACGATCTCGAGTGAACTGACGTCCAGAGTGCAAAAAGCCTAGAAATGCATTGCCGATCTAGTTTGGGAGCATGAATTCCATGGCTTTGAGAATTGCGAATACCTCGGCTGGGAATACTGAGTCATATTCGCCAGAAGAGAAATGAAAATTGTCGCCGTTTCGTTCGATTTATACTCCAGATCCTGACTCTGTATCAGTTTTGGAGCCATCGGTAAAAATACTTCAATGTGTAAGAACGGGCTAAATATTGGTATTAAAAAAGTATTGAACCTAAGAAAAATCAACACCGTAATAAAGAGTTTTCCAATAAGGGCGGGTAGATATTGAAATGGAATGGAATAAAACCAGCTTTTTTATTTGAAAGGCCGCCGAATACCATTATGTAGGGTAAAAAACAATGTTTAAATGTCCGCCAAGTCTGAAAAATAAATTAAAGGTTTGACAGGCGTCACGAAAGCAATATCGCCGCCAGAGTGCGCCATGATCTAGCCGTGCTAATTACAAACCCCTTTATCTCTTCAGCAAAGTAAATGGTGGCCTATACTATTCTTGGCATTGAAAAGACGCTGAGGTCTACGTAGATCTCTACCTCTAGCTGCTTTGACCTCACTCCACACTGTACCATACCAGCAACTATTCTACTCTACACCTGGCCTCAAGGGCCTCTCGGTGGATAAAGACATTAAGTGAAGCAGGGCATCAAGAGCAACGCAAGGCGTTGTAGAGAAGAAATTTTAAGTTTGACAAGCGCATTTCCTACGCTGTGTTTCGCCGCCTTATCTCTCCTCTTCTAGGAAAATTAAGTCACATTTACGCCATTACTGGCAGATGTTCGTAAGCGCTTTCCGTCGCATGCCCATTTCAAATGGATGGTTCAGCTTGAAGTCTGAACGTAAACTCTGGAAACTCCTGGAGTATAATCTTCCCTTCATCTATCAAATAATTTGAGAGAGTAGCCTTACTGCCAGGGTGGTATGGGTTTCAGAGGGAAATCTTCCCGTCATCCTCCCAAATCCCGAGTTTCCCTTATGTCTTTCGGGTAATTCGAACGGTTTCGCTTGGTTAAGAAGCAAATTTGTTCGCAACTTTTTGTAGGAATGAGTTGAGCCTAATTTGTGGGATCTTAGTAGGATGATTGAATCGGTTTTTCAAATATTTTAGGTGGTTTTTTGGAATCTTGATCTTACGAATACCGAGTGAACCGGATTTTTACAATCGAGTAAACCGCGTTTTCATCTACATAGTTTTTTTATATACCAGAATCTAAACATTTTAAATAGTTACTTAATTTATTAAAAATGGAACTAGAAATTTTTATTAATTTTGTATCTTAATACTGGAAAATTTTCCATTGCAGAAAATTACTAAAAAAATAAAAGGAAACCCGAACGAAAACCTTTTGATGCTGTTGTACCAGCTTACTAAACTCTGTCGAAATCAGTGAATCGACTACATGTAGGGAGAGGAATGTTAGATGAGCTGATGCGAATGAGCATGTAAAGAGCAGAATATCGTCGTCGGTGCATCTTATAGCGTTTTCTTTTCTCAATGAAAATGTTGCCTCAATATATGGCAACATTATGCAAATGTTCCCCCGTGCCTTGTAAAAAGGTTGCATTTTCCGTATGCGAAAAGAACAAAAAAACAATGCCAACTTGAAAATTAATGATTTTACTAACTTATTCACAATTTATTTTATTTATTTTAATAAAATTATACAATTCGCTTCCATTATAACATTTAAATTTACTTATGAAGTATAATTATTACAAAACACCCATCAACAACAGTCACCCTTACGCATCGACAAGGGCAGAAAATGTTGCACTTCTGCCGGGCCAGAGGGCAACATGTTGAGAAAAGAACAAACAACCCAGAGAAGATGCTGAGAAAAGAACACGCAAATTTGACAGCCCTGGCGTAGGGCAGAATAAATGCAACATTATTTCGAGAAAAGAAAACGCCATTATTCAAATTAGATAGAGTAGTTTAATCGATTACAACCGAAGAATCGCGGCCGTCACGAAGCAAGTTGAGCTCTGCGTCTGAGATAGGTGGTGGATGGTATCCGATGATGGAATTCAAGAGCGAGAGTTGACGAAGGTATTGATTGATTTTCGATGAATGCCCTTCAGGGCCTGTCTATAATAGACTAGATAGACTAGAGGCAAACCCGTCGAGAGGTGGGAGTTTCCAGGGACCCGAAATTTTTGGAAATTAAGTTGGAAGTTAAACAAATATGTTGCTAGGTTGATAAATTTGATTAAAAAAATTATTGAAAAAATTTGTTTGGAGCGGTGGGGATCCCGGCACCGGTTTTTCCCCGGGCCCGGATTTTCTCTTGGCAGCCTCTACTATGGGGCATATTTATTACCAAAATAAGATCGACACTAAATTTAGTTGCAGCTTTTTGACATAATTTTCAATAGAATTTCTGACAAAAAATGCAAATAATTTTAAAGTGGAATTTATTTAACTATGAATTCAATGGATGGCGTATTTTCATTCCTAAGACAGTTGATTCTACATACTCGAGTTTTTACTGACAAAACACTTTTCTTTTAATTAAGTGTGAATTTTAATGCAAAATAATTCGAACTTATTTTCCTTATCGATTTCTAAATTAAAGCTATAAGTACTTCTAACAGCTACATTGTAATTTTGGTCATGATTTCTTACTAACAGTAAAGAGCCTGTCAGACGTGGCAATATTTCCGTCTTTCGCACGCAATTCGCTGTCAAATTGAGAAAGAGAAATGTTATTTCTATGTGTGAACAGCCAGAAAGATCTTTCTGTCACTTTTCGGAATCAGTTTCAGATATAAATGTTGCAAGGTGTGACTGCAACTGAAAGAGCGAAAATCCATTTCGCAAATATATTTCAACTTGCTCGTGCTGCACTAGCAATTTTTATTTCTTCCGAAAGTGCTGTCAAACTAATCGAGTGTTGCCGTGTGGTACTGATCGTGAATTTGTGTAAAATGATGAAAAATATTGTTGAAGTAAATATCAAAAATGCTTGATATATATTATTTTACTAATTATACTAAATCGTTAAATTATTGTTCACGTGGAAAATATGTTAATTATAACCTATATTTTGTGGTTTTGATTATTGCTTGTTTTTGGGTTTATGTTGTTTTGACTGAAACCAAAATTGTGAGCGTTGTTGGTGTTGGCTTAAATTATAGATCATCCACAAAGGATTGATAAATATATATTCTTCGTGCTAGTAGTATAAAATTAGTGCTCGAAAGCGTTACATACAAAGCAGGACAGACTTCAGGAATTATTTCCATAATAGCTGGCCGAGAAATACGGAACATTTGGGACAGTGTATGGTAACTGTTCCCAGATGCGAGGTACTTCAATGTCAGCGAGACTCTTTCTTCAACGCTTGTGGCTACACGCATAACCTATTTTGCTTTTGAATAAGCGGTCGCACTTTTTGACATAAAAAGTTTAATTGATCTTGAGGAATGTGCGCGAAATTTCGGAAAAATTCATCCCCTTCGTGCCGCAAATCATTCATCAACGTTGTGTAGTATTGGTTGTTTGCACCGCGCTCCCAAAATTTTCTTACCCAAACAGACCGGTGTGTATGCGAATCATCCACTTCGATTTTTTTAATAATAATGGCAATAATTTTTAATAAAATTGCTTTCTTTTTCAACAGCAGCTTACGTCGAGTATTCATTTTTCGTGTCTTCGTTCTCACTTTTACAAGAGAAATAGCAAACAAACGACAACCCCACCGCCCATGGTTGCATTTTAGTATCGAGAAAGATTGCCAAAAACTCATTCACTGTGTGAACAGCCAAAAAGCGATGTCAGAAATTTTTCCTGCAATTCGTCTTTCGGAAATAAAAAACCTCTTTCGAAAGACACTTTGCATGCAAGGTGTGACTGCTCATGCAACTGCTTTCTGGAATTTCTCAATTTGACAGCATATTGCATACGAAATATATTGCCACGTCTGACACGCTCTTAAGTATTACTGTCTAGAAAACATGTGAAAGGAAACCGGTTTATCCGGTATTTTCTTCATTTGAAATTGGGAACCGGGTTTTTTCAAATTGGCATTTTTCGGGTTTCGAAAAAAGGCAAATAATCGAACACCCTAGTTCTGAGACGATAATGACTAAAACGCCTATGCCTAAATGAATACATTTTTGGGAGATTGCAAAAAATAATTTTCATGATCCACATCAGTTGTAATAAGGTCACTAAATTAAAAAAAAAGAAATTGAGATGGAAATTTTCTCTATCTACCGCAGTTTATTGTTAACATGAACAAAAATACTTGGCTCCGCACTATGTAAGTAACTATATTTAATACTCATCTCGCTAAAAGAAAGCTTCCCTGCAGTGAAAAATTATCAATTGTTAAAAATAGCCAACTTTTAGTTAGCTTTTTTGCGAGATTTCTATAAATACCTCACTTTTAATTAGCTACTGCAAAACCAACTTAAAATGATTTGTAAAGTCATG
>JAPVRG010236452.1:8673-21259 GCA_029783565.1 Rhagoletis cerasi
ATTTGAAAATTTAGAAAACCATATGCATTCAGAGAAAAACGGTGTATACAAAATAAATGAAAACCGTGAACTTTCTCCTCCTTTAATATGTAAAATAACTCACAGAATCGGAATATTGAGTCAAAAATATAAAAACTCTACTCGCTTTTTATGTGTTTGGTTTTCAAATTGGGACAACCACGTTTTCAGCTTTTTCCAAAAATCTCCAGTTCTACTTATCTGACCACAAAAAGCTTCCCACCATCTTAAAGGTCTTCAAATTTCGTATCATACTGCTGTATAATGTTTTCCAATCAGATTATCAGCTTAAGAATTATTGTAAGTTTATGGGAGAAATGGCGCACAATTTTAAGTGGCATCGTTATTTTACTGTGAATTACACCCAAAAGAAACACATTTTTATACCCGAGCGCACTTGTGCACAAGGGTATTATAACTTTGTTCATACCAAAATGCACAGAATGAAAAGATAAATCGATTAAGCCATGTCTGCCCGTCCGTCCGTCCGTCCGTCCGTTCATCTGTGCACACTATTGGGACAAGGTCGGTCGGTACTGAAAATGGGCGAAATCGGATCATAACCACGCCTACCTCCCATATAACGGTAGTTTGCAGAAATACAAAAATATATATATATATATTAGTAACAACTGAAGCTTATTGACTCAAAATCGATTTTTACAATGATATATTAGCGAGTAATAGGAATATTATAAATTTTTGAAAAATGTGCGTAGCCACGCCCACTTATAAATTTATATGTATGCCTCGGTAACCGCCGATTATAACAAATTTTTCGAAAATGGGCGTGGCACCGCCCACTTATGTTTACATATGTGTATATCGGTAACCGTTTTATCGATTTCCACCAAACTCGGTATAATTTACGTACTTAACACAAAAAAGCGATATGTTGAAAATGTTTGAAATCGGGCTAAAATCACGCCCACCATTCATACAACGGTGAATTTGGGAAATATGAAAACTTCGATATTTCGAAATTTAGGAAAGGTAATTTATTCAAGGTTGACACTCACAACAATCTCTTAACAACAAATAAGATTTGTATGGACCTTTGGAAAATGGGCGTGGCACCGCCCACTTATGAGTACATAACTTAAACATAGTTAAATTATTTCTAAATGAACATAATATCAAATATGTTTAAAATAGGAAACAGCTACCCCTGTTTACCACGCACCGGTAGGTTTCAGAATCGTGAAAAAACGATGTTAAATAGTATGTGCGCGTACTTAGACTTCCTTACTTGTTTGTTTTTATTTTCATGTGATATTAAAGTTGAATCAATTTCAAAGAATATATACCCAAATCTTTTGCAAACTGGTTTGAAAAGATAGAATAGATAGATAGATCGATTTTGTGCAACACGTTTAGTCGAAAAATCAATTAATAATATAATTTCCATTGATACGAATGCGCACATCGCAATTAGAAAAACAGCTGGTAATGGTTTTGATTTTTACGTAATAGTTTGTAATACTTTGTAACAAATGTTACAAATTATCAAACCCTGGTGGTTTAGAATGCAAAAACTGGCAAAATTTGGCAAAAGGGGAACAGGTAACAATTTTCCAGCAAATAAGGGAATACATTTTTGAAATTGTAAATTTAAAACACAAAATCAAATTTATTTTACTGAAATTTCATAAAAAGCAGATTCGCGGAAATTAAGTTACTGCTTACTAGATAATTATTTTACTGGAGAATAACTGAGCTAATTTGACGACGACTTTTGTGTGACTATTTTTAGTGTCACTGCAAATTTTGTGTGATATAATTTCATCAGTAGTGGGAAGGAAGATTTGAGTCCAGCAGCTATTCTAACTCTTTTCCACGAAGCCAAATCCAACAAAATGTGGAAAAGTTTCTTTGGGGGAATAAGCATAAGAAAATATCAGGAATTTTGGCGTCGGATGTAACAAAATCTCATAAAAATAAATAAAAATTAAACTATATTTCAAAATTTTCTAATACACATGTGCCGATTTATTGTGTGATGTATATATTTTTCGATAGGCTTCTAAAAATTTAAACACCAATTGCTTTTGCTCATTGTGTCATTTAACCTTCCAACTTCTCCTAAGAATCAGATGTTATGTTGCTCTTTCAATTTTCCTTTTTGCCAATTTTTATGCCCGTTTTTGCTTAGGAAAGCGCCAAGGCATGATAATTCGTAACAATGTTACAAACTATTTCGAAAAAAACCAAAACTATTGTCAGGTGTTTTTCTAAGTGCGTATCCATGTCAAAGAAAAATACATTTTTGTGGGGTTTTCGAATAAATGTGCTGTACAAAATCGATACGTTGCATGAATTCAATATCGTTTATTCAAATTGCTATGACTTCCCTCCTTTCAAATCGATTTGTAAAAGATTTGGATATATATTCTTTGAAATTGATTAAGCTTTACTAACTCATAAAAATAAAATAAAAATGTGTAATTCATAGTAGAATAACGGTGTGACTTAAAATTTTTCCCGATTTCTCCACAAATATTTCTTAGACTGATAATCTGGTTGGAAAACAATATATAGCAGGATGATAAGAACATTAAGACATTTAAGATGGTGGAAAGCTTTTTGCGGTCAGATTAGTAGAGCTGCAGATTTTTGGAAAAAAACTGGAGACGTGGTTTTCCAAGTTAAAAAAAAAACAATAATTTCACAAAATCTCAAAAGCCAGTAGAGTTTTTATATTTTTGATTTAATATTCAGATTCTGTGAGTTAGTTTACATAAAAAAGTAGTATAAAGTTCACGATTTTCATTTATTTTGTATACAACGTTTTTCCCTGAATGCATAAGGTTCTCTAAATTTTCAAATGCAACGTGCAAGCACTTAGAGTTATCATATTCGAATCAAATTTTGGTACAGCTTATTTTTAGACCAAAGGACATCTGCTTATTTAAAAAAAAGTTGAAATAATGTACGCTCTAATATAAATTTGTATATTTATTTGAGGTATTCACAACGGTGTCGTAAGTGTCGTATTGTTTTATATCGTTAACTTTAAACGGCTAAAAATATCGACCCCTTTACGTGAAATTATCGTATGTGCCAGTTTTTCGAAATTGACTTTTGATGCAAATTTTTTCTACATCACCTGGTAAAATATTGTGGCTTTAATCCCAATAGTTACGCCAAAAATTTACCGTATATTTTATCGTATGTTACAATACATTTTTTTCTTATCGTAGGTGCCATACAAAAAAAAAAGTTTGTACAATTTAGTAATATTTAGTAAAAACACAAAAACAAATTTTAAAAAGTAGAATAAAGGCTCTTCAGTAAAATTTGGTTTCTGGCTAATACGAAAATTTCGAGCAAAGGGGCAGTATATGAATTTTCACACTGTTTAAACATAGTTGGTTGTGGTTTAAAATCCTCTAAACATTTATTTAACAGTTTGAAGTTTACGAGATACTACAATACGACACTTACGCGCTTCATAAACGACTTTATATTTTTGTGTGCTAAACCTCGACGTCGTATAAGCACTGTATGCACTTGATATGATACATTCCTCAAACGTGCATACTAGGGTGTTTTTTTATGCGACTATTGTTTTTTTTTCCACTCCCACCTCGAAATTTTGTGGAAAATACCTTAAAAAAAACTCCCTGTAAATTTCAACCCTTAATATTAACATTAAGTACTCGCCCAAGGCGTTCAAAAATTTCCCATATAAAATACTTTGATATTTTTTCTTTGAAACTCTACAGCTCAGAGGCATTTCATGGTATAATCTTGGTCAATGATAGGGTTTCTTCAGAATTGAATTCTCTACAAAGATATTAGGCTTTGAAGTAAACTAAAAAATCATCAATTTCTACAATTGAGCTCAAAAATCCATGAAAATTCCACACTACCTCATCTTCAAAACCCAATAGTTCTCAAGAAATATCGATGTTAGGGATTTGGTGTTAGTGAACTTTTTGTAGGAAATTGAGTTTACTACAAATTTGTCAATTAAATTTTTTCTGTAGTTGTTGTTGTTTACGAAATAGGGGCCAAAAAACGAGAATTTCATAAAAAAAAATTGGGTTTAGTGACCCGTACTAACGCGCAGGTGGGAGTTAGGGTTACGGCGCAATGGACACTTTTGTAGACCATTCAATTCTGAAGAAATTCTATCATTGACCAAGATTGCACCATAAAATGTCTCTGAGCTGTAGAGTTTTAAAGAAAAAATATCAAAGTTTACCTGTATTTTATATGGGAAATCTTTGAACGTCTTGGGCGAGTACTTAATGTTAATATTAAGGGTTCAAATTTTCAGGGAGTTTTTTTTAAGGTATTTTCCACAAAATTTCGAGGTGGGAGTGAAAAAAAACAATAGTCGCAAAAAAAACGCCCTAGTGCATACAAACTGTAGCTGTTTTGAAAATACAAAAAAAAATTTAAGGGTGGTTTTCACTATGTCAAATTCAATGGCACTTGAAATATTACATAGTGAATACCAGCCTTTAGCAAAATGCTTTAAATGAGCTTTCTTTTATCGAAAATGGAATGGAATGCGTTAATCGAATTTCACAGCTGTTTGAAAATTGAATAAACTCGCCAAAATCGGGACAAATCCAGTAAATGGCTATACGAAGCAAACAAAAAGTCTGAATAGAAAGTAAAAAATCTAAGGCATCGGAAAAATGTCTCTGCCAGCACGCACATGCTACAAATTACAAAGAGCCACAGACTAACCAACATATGAAGGATGAGACGCAAGTACTTGCTCACAAATATGAGTCAGAGTGCTTCTGCATATGGGTGTTTCCATGCAGCCGTGCGCGACATTCGTACCCTTATGGAGTAATACAAATCTCACAAAAATAGAAGCTACTGAAATGCAAGATTATAGTTATTTTGCAATCAGAGGAAAAAAATGGGCAGCCTCGAAACTTTGGTGCCGAAAATAAGTTTTAATGGGAGACTATTTTCTTTAAAAATTATTAAACTAAGCTAAATAATGTACCTTTTCATATTTAAAGAGAAATTATCTCTGGTTAGTGATATATTAAAGAAAAACATAATAATGTACGCGACAATATTTTAGTAATAATATATATACATACAGGGTGTCCCAGAAATCGACGTAAAATCGGAAACGGGTGGCAGGACAGGACAAAGTGGCGTCACTCTCTGTCTCGCTCACACTTCGTAAAATGACTCTCTCCGTCTTTGCCTTAAAATTCCCGGCTTCACGGAAAGTCTTAGGTACACTACAATCGTTTTATGTAATTAAGAAAAAATTTGCAAAGCTGAGTTTCTTTACAAAAATCAAAATAGTTCATAATTTAAGAAACAATCTAGCTCAGAATTGACAGTAAAAATAAAATTGAAAAAAAGTAGAAATTTTTTGCAACGGGAATTAAAAAACCTTCACAGGGTGTAGATTTTTTCGTTTTTTTAACGCCTATAATTTTAAAAGTACAACACATACATTGTTTTTTATATATTTCTGATAACTCTCCACCGTTTCGGTGTTTTGTTAACCTCTTTTCGCCATCTGAACAAATTTACTTGCGGTTTAAATTTTTATGGAAACACCCATATGTACATATATCCATCTTAATGCATGCATGTATGTAGTAGGGAAAAAGGAAACGTAATCAGCAAAAAGAAAAGCGACCAAAAAGCAAGGACAGAGTGGAGTACGTATACGATTTGACAACGCAGAGACGCTACCAGCCAGCGACGTAGTAGAATGTTGCGAACGGAAATAACGGTACGGAAAAGTCATACACTTCCGTTTTCCGGCCAAAGATACTATATATATGTAGTACTTGCATGGCTCCCAATTCGCAACACAAAGTTGGCAGCGACTAGATTCCCTTTCTGTAAGATGAGAGAACTTTGGTGAGATGACAAAAAGTGGAAAAGAAATATGCATAGGAAAAGTTTAGCAACATATGTATGTTCTTATATGTATAATTACTTACATACAAAGTTGTTAGATATAGCCACGCACATTCAAGCACTAACGCTCAGCGAAAGTGCACAAATGCTGCACATACTAACTTTAGCTTCATAAAAAGTTTCGTAAACTAGCTGGGCCATTCCTTTGTGACTGGTGGGACATTTGACTCCCGAATGTGATCAGTTGTGAATTATAACTAGTCGTCGGAACTTATAAACAATAAAATTATTTTTTCAAAAAAATGCCAATGCATGTGACTGGTGAGACACTGAAAATCCCTCTATTTTACCTTTGTGCATTTAAAGACGAATTTTGGCCGAAACACTTAATTTTCACTTCAATTTTTTTGTCCCGTGAAAATTAATTTTTTTATTGAAATATTTTGGTCCAACATTTTCACCAACAATTCACATTAACGGTTTCATGTGGCACATTTATCTACTCTGATTATGGGTTTGTGGTCGTTGGAAAGCATATCTTTCATTGCCATTTTAAATAACCTACCTAAAGCGTTGTGTCCGTGACGAAGTTCTTGCACTTTTTCAATGATCTGGCGTTTTATGGCACGGTTAATCGCACAACGCTGATCAATTTCGATATCAGAGTTGCCAATTTGAAGAACTTTTTCCTCTTAATTCGCTGCTTGCAACAATGATCCGGTTCGATAGTGAATCTGTACTTGAATCTGTATAGCATAGTTGGTGGCAAGTTAAAATTGGTTGAGAATGGTTGGTCCGCACAAATACAATATACATAGACTTATTTGCGATGAAATCCTCTAATTGTCTGATCATTGTATTTAAAGGCATTCATAAAGAATTGTCTTTATTCTGATAAGCCGCCGTAAAGCAGGGAGCGCAATGGTTCTGGTGGTCAATTTAACGGTGGTCATTTGATTTGATCCCTGCTCAGCTCAATCCTGGTTTCTCCGAATAAAACTTTAACGAATTGTAATATTGGCAAATCACATCCATTGGGCTAATCGTAACACAAGGGAGCTCGATATACTCAATGGTGCAGCGGGTCGATGTAATCGGACATCCACAGCATTTCTTCGCACTTGACGATGCATACCGCGATTGGGCTTTTGCCCCAGTTGTAAGATGCTGCATGTAATTTTCGCCCCTCCTTAGTTCGTCTTGCATGAGTTCGCGACGCATCCACTCGAAGCTCTTCATTAACTTGTATGTGTTGCAACTTTGCCAACTTCGCATTAGCAACACTATGAACACATTTTTACTCGGCCAAAATCGCTTAGGCGGTTACAGCGCCAACAAAAAAGAAGAATTATATCTTCAAAAATACCAATTACATTGTCTTAGCTCATGATGCAATAAAGGAAAGTGTTATACGTTCACCTTCGTCTCGCTCTAGTCGCCATCTTAAGCTGCCTTAGAAAATTTCAATTTGCCTCTTTGACAAACTACTTTTTATATCATAGCGACTTTCATAAAATATTACTAAAAATGGTGCTCTCAGTGTTTCACAAATTTTGATATTAATACTATGATAAGAAAAGAAAAGTGAATTATCCATATTTTCTAACATATTTATATCAAAATCTCATATGATTAACTTTAAAAAATGTAAAAAATCTTGTGTTGAAGCTTAAAAAATATTTACATTTTACTAGTATCCCGTGAGATATATCAGTTAGCTTATATTTCTATAAAAATTAAAAAAAAAAAATATCAAAAATCTCAGTTATTCACGAATTTTAATTTAAAGCTTTAGTACGAAAAAGGGTACTAAATTCGCCAGCCGACCTTCTTTTCTTCCTTTTTCTCTCGTGCTTCGTGAGCTTCCAAAATACAAGCTTGAGCTAAGGGAGCCGCCGAAACGAGCTTTCACTACGTATGTAACCTTTTATTATTGCATAATGGTTTTAGCTTAAGTAATGTTGAAGATATGAGCGTTAGAGTAAAGGACTAACGGTGTGGAAACTCGCGGTTTCACGGTTGTTGAGCTACACATCTCTTAAATCTGTAAGATATGTCTAAATTGTGTATACATCTTAAAGATACATATGGTTTGTGGAGGTTGTCAATAAAAAAATTCCTATGAATATATGGCTTTATTTGCAAATGATATATGAACTTAAGAAATTTTCTCGAGGTCCTTCCATATAAATCCTTATATCAGGTAACAGAACGACATGTAGAACAAACGAAATGAAAATACCTCTTTTATAGTAGAAGGATCGCTCTTTCAACTGAGTCTGGTTTTGAATGCGTACGACAATTTTGGAAAAACTAAAAAATGGCACCCTATTTGCATTTTTCACAATTTGGTTCCTATTTCTTCAATTTTATTCATTGCCCGGGCCTCTGACATTCAGCCGGGTCAGTAAAAATTAAAACCATTGATCCCCCTCTCCGTCTCATTTTAACTTTTTTATACCCGATCGCACTTGTTCACATAACGGTTGTTTGTAACAGCCCAAAGGAAACGAGATAGATATAGACTAAAATGCTCAGAATGAAAAGAAAAATTGATTTAGCCATGTCCGTCCGTCCGTCCACGATAATTCGAGTAAAAATTTATATGTCTCAATGAAGCTTGACACAAGTCTTCATCTTGGTCGAACATAGAAAACGGCAACGGTAATTTACAGAAATACGAAATCTGCGATAAATCAGTACTGATGTTAATTTACTCAAAATTTATGTTTTCAATAACTCCTTAGCAAGAAATACGATTACAACAAATTTTTAGAAAATGGGCGTGGCAGCGCCCACTTATTGTTACATATTTGTGTCTCAGTAACTGTTTTATCGATTTCTACCAAACTCGGTATGCTTAATGTACTTGACACAAAAAAACAAGATGCTGTAAATGTTTGAAATCAGACATAAATTACGGCCACTTTTCATATAACCGTAAATTTCATAAATATGAAAACTTCGATATTTCGAAATTTAAAAACAGTAATTTACTTAAAGTTGGTACTCACAGCTATCTCGTATAAGAAATAAGATTTTTATGGCCTTTTGGAAAATGGGCGTGACACCGCCCACTTATGACTACTTAAAATTATCTCGGTAATACGGCTTTCCGACGGAACCCCAATTACGTAGTTCGCTCTCTCATTCGTAGTTCGCGCTCCAATTATCCTTCATCGAATCGAATTAAGCATGTGCTCGTGTGAATGGGGTAATTCACGATAGTAATTGGGAGAGCGAACAAAGTAATTTACTTTGTCATAGGAAAGCCGTATAAGTCTAACTCAGCATATTATCGAAAGTGTTTTAAAAAGGAAAAAACCCTCTGTTTACCACGTAACGGTAGGTTTCAGAATCGTAAAAAACGTTGTTCAACACGTGCGCCGTAATGTTCGGTTTCGCCCGACTTCTTCACTTGTTTTTTTACAGTGGGCTGAAGTCACAAATTATTAATGTAAAACGTATACAGTTTTATGAATAATGGGTATGTATTTCTGAAGCTCATTTTGAAGAAATCCCATGTAACTTCGTTGAAAAATAAAATCGTTATAATCAGGCATGTTCTGCAAATCGTACGATTTGAAATCGATGCGATTTGCAAAATATTTTTGAATATTTTTCGTGAAAGAAATAAATATTTCAAATAAAAACTGCTAAAAACACATCATTTGCGTAATTTCCATCGGTTTAGTGCCAAACTATTGCCTTTTTGTTAAGAAAATTCCAAGACTTGTAAATCGCACCGATTTGGATTTGCGAAACATGCCTGAATATGATCGAAATCACAAATAACGATTGCTTTTTATCGAAAAAATAAGTATCATAATACAACGATCGATCATAATTGATCGTTGAAAAACAGTAACAAATTGTATTTTTAAGTCTTTTTCAAGAAACATTCATACATATGGGTGCTTCCTAAAAAGTGCCAACCAAGAGAAAAAAATTAAAATTGAACCTAGGCACTGAGCCATTAGATAGGTGAATTTTCCATCTATCTTGTGCCAAAATTTTAAACGAAGAGTTGAGTAGCTAGAACTTCTGAAATTCATCTACCATTTTACTACATAAGTAATGGGAAATTAATTACCTATATAAAAGCTTAGTATAAGGTTAGTCCTGTATGGTGTATATGGGTTTTCAAGTCTTCGGACGTTCAAAAAAAGGCACGAGCATTGAAATCATTATAAAACCAAGTTAATATTTCGTAATAATTCAAGTTTTACAATATTGACATAAAAACTGACAATTGTTTATCAATAGTTTTTGAACTTTTATTATTATAGATCGATATTAGTTGCTCATTCCACGTTTTTACGGAGAAAACAGTTTTTTTCTTCAAAAAATCATAACACGAAAAGAACGAATTTTAGTTACTAGGCATTCAGTCTAAAAAAAAAATTGAAAAAATTAAAGATACCTTTTTTGAGATATTGAACTTGGGAAATTTTTTTCACTTTTTGTTTATTGTTGAATAATAAAGAAACATCAACTTCTTTAGAACAGGTATGAACTTTATTTTGTAGCCCAAGCTGTTACCAACATTTTGAAGTAAACATTGTCGAAATCGGTCAATTTTTGCGAAAGTTATAGAGAATTGGAAAAAAAGTTTCCTCAAAAAACCGAAAAAATCGATTTTCACCCAAGAAACGAAATTGCCGATAAATCTCCGAAAAATTTTTTTCGGCCAAAAGAAAAAATACGTGTCTCATTATTTTGTCCAAGAATCAACATATTTAAGTATCGTTGAATTATAAAATCATGTCCCGAGTGGACCGGTTATATTGAAATAGAAAGCATCTTTGTAATTATAAAAAGAGTATTTTCATTAGCGTTTTCGCTCAATTTTTGTTCGGAAAAGCTAGTTTTGGCTGCTCTTACCGGCCCCATAATTTTTTTTCAAAGCTTCGTAGGGTTGTCGATTGTAAGTATATTGAAAATTGGGACGTCCGAACGGAAAAATAATTTTTCATTAAAATGATTATATGTCCTCTAATGTAAAGATATACGTGTGCTTATGAGTTAATGGATTCCACAAATGATATCAACAAGTTTTCAAAACCATGAGCCGATTTTCCAGGCAACAAAAGTTGAGTGCCATAAAATTGCCAACCCCGTTCACATGAGGTGATTTTTGCTGTGCGTAGATATTTAAATTGCTTGTTGGCATAAAACTAAATGGATTTTAATCATGACATTTTAGCAACTCGCATAAAAATAGTGAACGCTGAAGTAATTAAAGTAATGTTCAAATATATCTTTAAAGCTAAATGGTTTTATGTATGTAGAATGGTATTTTACCGTTCATTTCGAACTAAATCATGTAAAAATGCGCATAAGGGAACAAAACCACATAGGGTTGCACAAAAAAAAAGTTGAACGGGCTCACAGTTGGCTGGCGACCAACTTCGTTGAAAGCCGTTCACACCAGGCGATTGTTGCTTTCAACTATAAGTTGCCTGAAAAATCGACTCATGTCAACACCGTAAAGGCTCAATTATACATACTTGGCATTGCATGATAGTTGTCACGTAAAGGTGTTCTTACGAGATATGTATTTGCATGTTTACATGTGACTTTTTACATATGAAAAGGCGAACATATCGTGTAAAGACAAATTAGATTTGCTACTGTACGTAGCAGATGCACGTACATACGAAATAGAAATGTTTCTATTTTCATCTGACATACAGATAGAATCAGCTGTTTTTTATATTTAATTTTCAAAAATTGCTTTTATTTTATTATTTTATGTAAACGATAACCAAATATAATGAATTTGACACCCTTATACAATTAAATATGACTCGAAAAAGTGACATGTACACATGCAAATATACATATATCGTGTAAGGACACCTTAAGGAATCTGTTAAATGAGCTTTGCGTATAAGCGGTTACCCAACGCACAGCATTACATATGGGCATATCCTGAAAAGAGACAACCAAAAGGAAAATAAAATTCCACCTAGGCCAAACTTTATAATGCCAATCGATAGCTACATATTTCGCCTTTTACGCACTGGAATTTTATTTTAATCGGTCTATCACATACCAAGATATAAACGAATTTTCTAACTACTTTTCCTAATATTAAAATTTTTTTTAGTAAACATACTTTCCAAAAAGTTTCCCGAATAATGAATTGAAAATATGTGCAATAGTTAAGTACATCCTCCCCATTTTAAACTCTTATACAAAAAATTATGTAAAAAGTTGCAACCAATGCACTATGGTCTGGCGACTACTATTTGCTGGCCAAAATTCCAGAAGTAACCAAATTGATTTGAAACTTTGGTGTGTGGAAGTTTTTGTTGTCGCTGATTTCGAATCTGATGTCAGATTTTTCAAATTCAAAATGGCGGATCCAATATGGCGACCAAATTTTATAATTTTCTCCTTCTTACCACAAACTTATACAAATGCGGGGTTCTCGAGGTCGCTGATTTCGAATCTGATGACAGATTTTTAAAATTCAAAATGGCCGATCCAATATGGCGACCAAATTTTATAATTTTCTCCTTTTCACCACAAATTCATATAAATGCGGGGTTTTCGAGGTCGCTGATTTTGAATCTGATGACAGATTAATTCTAAAGTGTAGTATCTTTTAACTTTAAACGAGTTATTCTTGTATATTTGTATATTTGTACAGTTGTATATTTGTATATTTGTATATCCACTACTATCTCAGGAACGACTTAACCGA
>JAPVRG010236453.1:2086-15168 GCA_029783565.1 Rhagoletis cerasi
TCTATGTCTGATTAACACTATCTGCAGGTTAAACATCGTTATCGACGTTATCGACTCCCTGTTATATCTTATGGAGTCGATCACGTCGATAACGATGTTTGACCTGCAGATAGTGTTAATCAGACATAGAGAAACCGGCCCTTAGATCCTTTAAGTTCAAATAACATTGTCGATAAGACAGCGTTTCTTTATACATACACCCGTTCCACACTGACGGGGTTAAGGCTTTCGATGCTTCCTCCTCTGAAAAAAAAGACCCGTATCACAAGTGTCGCAATACTATGTATAATAAGTATTAAACTAAACCCAAGCCAATTTTAAACAATTTAAGCCTTTCTTAAATTTTTAATATATTTAGGCCATGAAAAATCAAAACGTTTAAAATTGAAATACAATGGAAAACATCTTTAAATCCACCTTGCAACATGCAACACGTTCAGCAAACCGCAGTGTTGCAAATAAAGTATCAATTATTTATGAGCAGTGCAACGGCAGGAGCATCAACCGCAGCAACAAGCAAAACGCACACACACACACATCTATTCACTCAGCCCTGCAGGAAATGTATCTAACTTTAAATTAACTTAAAGCTGACTTGAAATAAACTGAAGGCCACTTTTATCTCTTTTTTTTAGGGAAGCTAACTATATTTGTATGGCGATGGCCAAAAAATAATCAAGGGCGGTTACCTTTGCATTGGGTGTCAACTAACTTGTAACTAACTACTTTTGGACATAAAATATCAATCAGAAAAAAAAATTTCAATTTTGTACATGTTTATTTATTTACTTTAATTAGCATTACATATTTATTTATTTGTTTACATATTCTGCTGTAGGTGGTCCCATATTCGAATTCCGTCAGACATAACAACAAAATAATAGTATAAAGTTACGATCTTCACTTTATTGGTCCTAAATTGGAATAAGCATCTGTAAAGTGCAGAAAAAAGTGTATTCAAAGTTATTTTTGTGGGGTTATTTAAATAGAAACTGGTTTAAAGGACATAAACTCCCGATAACGTCTGCATTACTCCTGCATGACTTTACAATTCATTTGTAGTAAGTATTTCGTAGCTAACTACAAGTTGGTTATTTTCCAGAAATCCTGTAGGGCTGGTTTTTTTATCAATTGATAACTTTTTTCTGCAGGGATGTATCTATGCACATCCATACATACATATATTGCTGATTTCGAAAGAACATACAGAGTGAAAAAGAAAACACAGCAATTACACGACGATAAACAAGCTATATGAAGCGGAAGTGCGCGAGCAGCATTTTATAGTGAGGACCAAATGCCTTTTGCCTTCTTTTTATTTTCAATGGGACCGCAGAGAATCCGGGAAGTTAGCGCAGAGTGCAGTGCAAAGGAGGAAATGAGACTCAATTTAGTGGAATATATTTAGCAATATGTATGTACAGCAATGCACCGCCACTGCCAGTCGACTTAATTTTTGCTTCGCCTAGCGCTAGGCTACGTCTATACGTACCCCAACAGAAGGAATGCACTTCCTGTGTAGTTTTTTTTTCCTCCTAAATAAATTTACTGCAAGTAGTAATACCAAATTTGCCCACACAGCTTCCTCCTAGCATGCTCACATAGTATAATTTATCTTTTTATTTTGCTCTCTTCTCTTTTCTTTTTACTACTTACTTAAACTTTTACATTTACTTTACATATTGCGTTGGTTTATTTTTCGTCAAATTTTTGCAACATTTATTTCGTGGAAGAGGAAACTCTAGACCACACTGCAGCTTCTTGTGAAACATTATTTTGCTCACTTAGTTATTTTTTTCTTGGACGGTGATATGTATGTATGTATGTACACATGTACTACATAAAGATGAATTGGTATAAATACATATACGAGCACTCGGATGCAAGTTTGATGGCAAGGATTACAGCAAATAACATCCTTCGCCGCTATTCACTTCACTTAATTCAACACATGCAAATTCAAATGTATGTGCGTATGTAGAACAACACGTACTATGAAAAATATGTACATTACATTCTATGTAAAATCGTAGGAGAAGAATGATAACGTTGTTCAAACTTTGGATATGTCACTTCATTCTAAAATCGGAATTATCAGTTTTATTTTTTTTATTTTTTTTAAGAAAGGTTTAATTTAATTTCATTTTATTTTTTTAGTTTTAATTTTGCTTTTTCATTTACTTTTTCTTAGCCTTTATTTATTTAGACTTTTATATACTGTAATTTTTTTCATTGGATTTTGTTTTGTTTTATTTTATTTATGTATTGATTTATTTATTTATTTATTTATTTATTTCTTTATTTATTTATTGATTTATTTACTTCTTTATTTGTCTATGACATTTCAAATTCTTGTATCTAGTCTGACAAATGAAAAGAGCGCAATAATAAAATTTGTAAACTGCATTTAGAAAATCTAAAGAGCAATATTATTACGTAAGTATGATTTAATAGTATGTTATTATTTTTTTTATTAAGTTTTTTACTATTACTTTTATTTCATTTAAAAAATACATTTTTATAAAATATAAAGTTATTTTTTATTGAAATAAAATTAAAAAAAAACCTAAAAATTCAAAACAAACTAAGGTTTTGCCTTAAATACAAGAAGTAAATGAAAAAAGATAAAATAAAATATTGTTGAAATATATAAAATATCATAAAAAAATTAAATAAAATTTAAGAAAATAAATTAAAATTAAGTAAAATAAAATGTAAGATGAATAAAAAATAAATAAAATGGACAAAAAACAAATAAAACTAAATAACACAAAACATTTTATAACATTTGTTATGCATCTCTTTTATTTTTTTGTTAAACGAAATAAAATTTAATTAAATTAATTCAAAGGAAATCTAAGTAATATTATTAAGTAAAATAAAACAAAAAGGTAATTAATACTGACAAACCCATTTTAGAATGAAGTGGCATATCTTCTCTTCTTTCCTTCACTTTATTTTATTTTATTTCATTTTATTTTATTTTATTTCATTTTATTTTTTTTTTCTTACCACACCGTAATTTATTTTTCACTTTGTTTTATTCTATTTAACAATATTTTATTTATTCGAAAAAATATTATCTATTATTTGTTATTATTTATGTGGCGTATTTACATTTATTTTCAACAGTGTTATTTGAGCTTTGTACCACGATTTTATTTTATTTTATATTTCCTACTTCAGTGTGGAGAGTCCTTTTTTTATATATATTCATACATAGGTATGTATACTACGTGTGAGCCACTGTTAATATTTACTCTTGAAAAGATCAAGTTTCTTCTGTAACAATTTTTGCTGTTTGCTTGTTAATTTTCCGGCGTCTAGCAAAAAAGAAATTGCCTTGAAAGAAGGCAGGAAGACAAGTCACGTTTGAACCAACAACGAATACTTGTAAAAGTTGCGCTCAAATGAAACGAGTAAAAAAGCACGACAAAAATTAAACAAAAGTATAAATAATACAAACCACAGCATATTGTAAACTTGTCAAGTTTTTGTTGGTGTTTTTTTCGGCGAAAAAGGCCTCTAAGCATCATTGCAAACTCATAAAAAGTATAACTGTAAAGTTGATGCCGTCTGAATTACGAAAAGGAAGTTTGTGTTTTCTGTATAAATAGATATGCATATATGTACATAAGTTTTTAATGTACTTCTACTTAATTGGGCTGCAAGTATTTAACTAGCGAAATAGTGCACTATTTAAGAATTTAATAATCGTAAGTGCACAATTGAGGCAAGTTTACTGCATATGGTTAAACTCTCTGGTTTAATTCAAATGTGTGAGGAATGATGAAGAGAAAATAATAACTTTTGCTCTTCACCCTTCTGAAGCTTTAAAACTCTGTGAAAGTTTTTTCCCTTAGATACTTTATTTAATTCGGATATCCCAACTACTAATTCGCTTTGGTTTAAAACCAGACTTTTACTGGATACCATTGCCAAGGGGAGAATAAAGTTCATGTTTCATGATAACGGAAGAATTGCGGGTGAAATGATCAAAGATCTTCCACACACTTTTATACGATTTTTGTTTTATATCTGTTATAGGAGTATTATGCCCCAGATAAAGTATTTCCCCCACAACTGTTACCGTTGTGGGACTTAAGTGTCAAACTGACACTTTTTGGAGATCAATGCCCCTGACAACGACTTTTTAAAAATAGGGGCTATTTTGACACTTTTCTTAAAAATCATGCGACTATATACATTTTGAGTATTTTTTCATAAAGTTATTTTTTTGTATTTTTGTGTATTTATAAATGCTCATAGTATGCGTTCTTTTTAGTATTTACTTTTCAAAGGAAACACTTAAGTACTTAAAAATTACACCTCTGGCAAGATTTTTTAATAATTGCACCCTTTTAATAAGTAAAAAAAGTAAAAGTAAAAAAAATTTGAAGAGGTAGCAAAAATTGACGCGTTGTTTTTGTGGTTTAACATATCTGAAGTTATTTGTGTTAAATTTATCTTCGTGGCTTCCTATGAGTAAAAAAGTATATCACGCATCTGTTTCGAAAGTCGACTAAGACGTTTAGATAGTGAAAAATTACTAGATTCGTAGATACATAATCAAAAGAAAGCGCACGGAAAACCTGGAGTATTCCTCGGTCGAGTCGTGGCTGTTTTTCCCCTGGCCCGGAGCTTCAGATGCCCAGATTTTTCCGAAAGTTAAGTTGAAAGGCTCAAAAATAGTTTGATTAAAAAATTAGATAAAAAAAACTTTTTGGGTGTATACATGGTATGAAGGAATGGATTACTTGATGAAACCTTTTTCAGCTGTGACACTTTTTTTCAACTTTCGAAAAATTTCCAGCGGTAACACTGTTCCCCACCTTTGGAAACTCTCTGAAATAATTCTGATATCAAAACCAGGCAAAGTCCGACAGTTGTAAATTATTTGCTTTATGGTTTTAACACCAGTGACTTATTAACATATAACGGTCTTTCTCACCATTTGTTAATAATACTCTTGTAAAAGCGATTGACGTACTTTCTTGCAAAGGAAACTCCACCCATCAGCTTGCCTTTATAGGCCAAAAACAAACAGAATTGTTCTGATAACCTTCTAAACAAATCTCTGCGTCCTTAACTTTGATGGTCGGGCCATATTCAAAAGAAATGTGATTAACACATCGCCTTCAGTGCTTCCTCTGGGATCGTGAAATCCACGGGAAGCAAATCCAACAGTCCATTAAAAGCCGCTTCGGCTTTCTAGCAATCGACCAATCTTCTTTGTAGTTAATAAGTAGTGAATACATATTATGATTGCTTCATACACTGCTGCTGAGTATATAGAGTGAAAGAAATGCTCTCAATCGCTGACTTACATCAGCAAAGTCTCCCATTGTGTATTCATCTGTTTCCAGCCTCATTTTGACCTTTGTTAGAAGATCATGTAGAACTGATTAACAGAAGGGTCCACAAAATAGGCTGTCCACTAAGACCTTTAATCGAATGTACTTTTCGTCTAAGCGCTGTAGTATCTGCTAGGGTTTGTTGAATGAAGACTATCCTAACTTTTGTACAAAAAGAAGGATATGGCCGTAAAAATTTTTTTAACTTACATGTGCGGATACCTGTTTGCCTGTTAGGGGTGCCTTTTTACGACTAGAAGATAATATTACATACATACATACTAAGTTTGTAGGTATGCATGTTTCCTTGCGTAAGATCTTTGAAATTAATAGAAGTTAGATCGAAAGGATATTATTTTTCTGTTATTTAAAAATGTATATTCAACGATAAATAACGCTTTAAAAATGTTGAATGAATACAACTCGAGTTTGGCTGTTTTAGGACGTGTCAAAAGATGATCATTTATATGACGCTAAAAGACTTTCCAAGTAATTTATCAAACTATATAGAGGGCTTATTACAAACTTTTACATGGCACACAGTCTATTGTGAAATCTGGAAATATCCAAACGATTTTATTTATTTAACGGAAACTAATACTAAAATCGTCGCTATAAGACATTATCCGATATTAAGATACATATAATAAAAATTTAAGACAACCCTAATATTACGTATGCGTCTCCTTCCAAACTGCAGTGTACCTAATACATAATGATTAAATTTTAATTACTGCCCATTGCCGCTATGCCATAGTAACGTTTTGCCATCCCCCCCCCCTCCCCCTTCCTCTTTGATTTGCATTAAACACACACATACATGTGCATCATTGCATAATTGCATTTGTTTGCATGTGTGCGTTAATGATGTGGAGACTTTTATGTTTTTCATTGCATTCATTGGCAAGGATAAAAACTCTGTTTACTTCCTACCATTCACATGAAATGAAGTTGGTTCATTGTGGCACAGCTACTGCATGCCTCTTTCATGTATGTATTTACGTACATGTGCACTGTTATCTATGAGTATTTGCAGTTCGGTTTTAGCCTCAACTTCGACACTGACTCCAACCAAACTCAATGTCATTGTGCGTCTCAATGGCAGTAATTCTCTCCCTCATCCGCTTTTCTGGCCGTCTGTGGTTGCCTCATTGACCGATAACTTCATTGGACTTTTGCATGTGTAGCTCGAAATGCATCGTTGTTTTTTTTCTTCTGTTGTGTTTTTGTTTTGTTTTTGTTCCTTTTCGACTTTCAATAAAGTGTCTGTTTTCAGTTGTTTGTAGCAGCTTTTAGCGATTTTAAACTGTGGTAGCTGCTTTTGGTCAACAGTCTGAATTTCATTGCTTGCAATTGCTTTTTGTTGGTGTGTAGTCGAGTACAATTAAATGCATGTATGTGCAAACGTTTGTACATATACAGGGTGTCCCAGAAGTCGACGTTAAGCCGGAAACGGGTGACAGGCCAGGACAAAGTGGCGTCACTCTCTGTCTCGCTCACACTTTGTAAAATTACTCTCTCCGTCCCACTCAAATTAGAATTACCTTAAAAGTTACGGCTTCAAGGAAAGTCTAGGGTACACTACAATCGGTTTAAGTAGGTAAGAAAAAAGTTTTCAAACCTGAGGTTCTTTACAAAAATCAAAATTGTCCATAATTTAAAGAAAGATCTAGCAAAAGTCACACCATTTTGGAATCCTTATTAAATGCGCCAACTTTCAAAGTAATTTGCCGAACTAGTGAGGTACATTTTTTCTTTCAGCACGGTCAGTTAAAATTGGGCGAAGCATTAAATTAAAATTTGTTTGGGAAAAAAGTGTAATTTTCTTCCAAGCTAGAGCAGTTGGCTATAAATTTTAGACGACAATAGATTTTTTTCTTTTTCTGCTAACTATTATGACCTGGCCTATCACCCATTTCCGGCTTGACCTCGACTTTTGTGACACCCTGTATATCTGTGGCATTTTATTAAAACAACTTATGTGACTTTTGGAGGTTTGACTTTGAATTAAAAAAGGATGGGTTCCCATGACAAATTTTATATTTTCATTAAGCTTCTATTAAAAGGGCATCCTAAGCTAAAACTATGGCTACTTTATCGTTAAAATATTGTTTGGGAATCCAATGAAATATTGCTTTGAAGCGAATATGTCCTATCTCAAGATAAGTTATTTTAATAAAATTACACAGATATACTTGCATATGTAGGTGATTTAACATCATATTGTTGGTCGCTAGTTTATTTGTAAGGAAACGTTAGTATTTAACTTGGAATATATTTTATGTTCGAGCTTATATGAAAGTACTTGGGGTATTCCCCTACTTTATAAGGACTACTCACAAGCAAAACATATCCCACGGGAGAAGCTTTTTAAAGCTCTATATACTTTTTCTATGGACGCGTACAAAGTAAAAGCTCTCTCTGTCCATCGACGATATAAAATCTAGAAAAAGCTTTAAAAAGCCGCACTCTTGAAATATATTTTTTTGATAGTAACTAACGACCCACGATATAACAAGTGATGATCAGAGATAGCTTTTTTCGGTAAGCATCTATTGAACTTATGAAAAGCTTTAAAAAGCTCAACCTTCGTAATAAGTTTGGTCAGGGCTCTCTACCTATATACATACATATATATAAACATTGTTATTGTCTTTCTTGAAGTTTTCAAAGAATGTTGTTAGTTCATCTTTCAGGTTTTCCGCAGGTTTTCCTGTTGTACTTGAAATAAAAGATTTCAAAATGCTATATATCTATATTCAGTCCCAGTTATAACCCTTATTAACTTGCTTCTTAGAACACCAAATAATAATACCACAAAAATGGATTCTCAGGCGAATAAGTTTTATTTTTATTTGTAGCTTTTTTCGTTTCTGCCTTTCTTCTAGTTTCTGTAAATATGTTAGTTATAAGAAATGAGTAAAAAAAATTCAAAAGTCGTTTTCCTAGATTTATATAAATCGAAAATTTTACCATTTTTGCTAAAAAAAACTTTTTTTTTAAATCTTTGTAAATATCTCGAAAGCATGTAATTGTAACGAAAGATTAGTTATGAGATTATAGAAAATTTAATTACCTTTCACTTGATACATCACTCAATTTGATCGGTTAACGGATTCATCCGATATTCAAAAATTCTATGATCGACCTTTTTGCTTAAATCCAAAACCGTGACCGATTTTACATGGGAATTGTATGGTTTGGTTCTTGGGTAAAAAAAAATAGTGAATTGTTTGCAAACCTGTGTTATTTATGGATTTAAATTCATTTAAAAAAAAATTTTTTAAATATAAAAATTTAATTTTAAATATTAAAAATCCAACTTTTTACCTCTCTTTTGATTTCTGTTTCTCCTTCTTATTTTCGTGTATTTTTGATTATATTTTTCTTTATCCTTACCATTCTTGCCGTTTTGATAGAATTCTACTAAATTTGGTAGAATATTTTTCTAAATTTTAATTTTCACTTTCAATTTATTTTTACATTTGTGCTTACCTTTCTCTTTCTCCTTCTCATTTGCTTTCCATTTCTACTTCTCTTTTCCCAATCTTTTGTTTTTCCATGTCCTTTAAATTTTTAGTTTTGTTTTCTATTTTTCATTTATTTCATTTCTTTTTTTATTTTTATTCTTTCCATTTCCATTCCAATTTTTATTTCTCTTTCAGGTTATTTCTCTTGGACTTCCTGTCTTTCTCTTTATTTTCTTTTTTATTCTTCTCTCAGTTTTCTTTACTTTTTCTCTTCATCTTTTTCTGTCTCTTTAAATATCTCTGTTTCCTCTGGTTGTATTTCCGTTTCTTTTTTAATTGCTTTTGACATATATTTTCTTCTCTTGTTCTTTTTATAACCCGCTGTGGCTGAGTGGTTAGAAGTTCGTACTACCACTCCGTAGGACCTGGTTCCGAGCAACACCTAAAATTAGAAAGAGTGTGTGTCCTAACAGCCGTCGCCCCTCGGCAGGCGATGCTTTACCTCCGAATGTGTTCTGCCTTGAAAAAGCCTTTTATAAAACCATTTGCCGTTCGGAGGCGGCGTAAAGTTGTAGGTCCCTCGATTTGTGTTATAACATCTGGACGCATACCACAAATTGGAGGAGAAGCTCGGCCAAACACTTAGCAAAAGTGTAAGTGCCAAAATCTCATTATTTTTTCTCTTCTTCTTTATTTCTATACTTATACATATATATTCACATCGCTTCCACTATCAATGCCTCTTTCTCGGTTTGTTTTTCTTTACTTTTTTAAAGTTTCTTTCTTTAACCAATTTGCTTTGCTTCCATTTATTTCTCTCGCCATTTTGATTCTATATCTCATTCTAATCCTAATCATGCCCTCTTCTTTCAGTCTTTTCTTTTCTCTCTAGTTCTATTTATTTGACTCTGCACCTCTATTACATTTTCTTGTCAAGTTTTGTTTGAAGACAAACCTGTCGGAAAAATCAATCGACACCAACAAATTTATGGTTTTCTTTTTAAATGCCTCTTCCCTTTTTCTCTACATTAGTAGTTCTATTATTATTTATATATTTTCCTATTCCTACTGCACCTACTATATCCACTGTCATACCAGTTCCTTTCACTAGTACCTACTACCGCTTTTTGAAACAAAATAACTCTTACACACACGTGTATATACCATACATACATACGTACATATACATCTACATTCAGTGTGTAGGAGACAAACAATTTTTCCAAATCGAATTCTCTTTGAGTTCAACAATCCCTCACCTCCCTCCAAACTTTGCATTCAGCCCACTTCAGTCCCCACTGCAAACGATACGTAACAAAATGTATCGGCAACAGTGCCTCTCCACTAATGATAAACACAAAAGCTGTCCTCTCAAAGTTCATTAACAACCATCGATGGAGTCTGTGGCAAGCACAGTGAGTGAAGGCGTTTCAGAGTAAGCGGGGGTGGCGAATTCAGCAAAAAGGGCTGTGCAAAACGTTCGATTACTAATGAAATGACCAGCGTTAACTGCTTTTGGATTAAACGCGCAGCAGTTTGTGCGACCACACCTCCACAAACAAGGTGTAAATACAACCAGATAAGCATATGCACGCCTGCACCCCCCGCCATCTCCAAAGACTTGAAGCACAAGAGCACGAGTACACATGTAAGTATGTGTGTGCGTGTATTGTGATAGACCCATCCTCTATCCATTTCGAAGTGAGTATCTGTTTATTATGTTTAGCTTAAGCCTGGATAGCGGCGATTTGATCATTTCACGTCGCGCGCGTTTCGCTAGCGGCAATTAACTTTGTAACATTTGCATGCAACCGCTAGCAATGGCAACAAGAACAACAACAACAAATTTAATAACCACAACTCCAACCATGATACGAATCAGATCAGAGGCAAAGCCATTGGACGTTAGGACAAACCTATCGATTTCATGCTTCATACCGATGATTAACACAGATATGCTGGCCCGAATGTGTGTGTTTGGACGTCCGCATCGAAGCGCGTTTGTGTTTTGTGTTGTGTGTATAAATGTCTTCCCTGTTCATAGTGAAATGAGTTATGCTTCTGTGAGCGTTTTGCCTTTTCATGGCTACAAAATTCATTGCTTCTGTTCATTAATTGGCAATGATTAATTGCCTTTTGCGGTCGGTTCTGTGGGTGTGTAAAGAAGTTTTCAAAGGCAGAGAAATGTGAACGTTCTGAACGATGTAAAGCCATGCAAAGAAATGCTTACATGAATTTAGTGAGCCTTTATACTCAAGCATACGTATGTAGTAATAGGTGTTTAGCGCCTAATTACAGGATAATTGAGCAATATCGAGACCGTATCGAAAATGTGGAGAGCAATTTAAGGACGAAGAAAAAGATGTGGGTCTTTTAAGGTTCTAGGCGCAAAATATATATAATGAAAGAAATTATTCTTTTTCATATACATTTTACGAGTTCAACAAAATTCACGCGAATTCCCCGCCATTTTCTAGTTAATAGAAAACCCGTTTGTTAATAACGTCCTCACAGATGCGATGGTGAGTTCGCTAAATGGACTGGGATTAATAGCAACGCGCATAAATTGTGACATAATTTTTGCGATACTGTTCGGCAGCACTTCTATTTAAAGAAGAGTCGGTGGGGACATCCTTCAGCAGGGAAGTAAAGGCAAGTTGGTATAATTAGGGCAAACACTGGTACAAATAGCAATTTTGATACTGAAAAACAGCTATGTTAGAGCAAATGTCCTGAACGGCGGCGTGGAGTTAATAAGGTGGTCGGATGAACGCATGTCCTTATAGAAGGGCAGTCCCGGTATACGCACCAATTACAGCGAGTGTCTACGAGCTGACGATCACATCGATAACATCGGTCTCCACAACCCCAACGTTTGTTCTGCTTTCTCGAAGCTTAGATAGAGATGCAAATCGCGTGGGCCAGTCAGAGCTTAGACGTTTCGGCACTCGCGTCACGGTTAGCAGCTACAATTTGCCGCCTTAAAAAAGGCAGGGATCGAACCCATTTCTTTTTTTTTTTTTGAATGTTGTCTGGTGATTTTAGCAAGCAACAACTAAAACCACCAGACACCATTCAAAAAAAAAAGTAAATGGGTTCGATCCCTGGTCAAAAAAAATATTTCAAAACAAAAATTGTGAGACAAATTTTTTTTTGAACAGTGGTCACCCCTCCGCAGGCAATGGCAAACCCCCGAGTCTATTTCTGCCATGGCAAAGCTTCTCATAAAATCCATTTGCCGTTCGGAGGCGGCGTAAAAATGTAAGTTCCTCCATTTGTGTAACAACATCAAGAAGCACACAACAAGTTGGAGGAGAAGTGCGCAAGTTTTAGCTAACAAGGATGGAAATTAGTTTTCCATGGAAGTTTTATTATCATTTTCATTCTCGCCCATTTGGCCTCGATTACGATGCCCACCTGCTTATTATCTTCAAAATTTATAAATTAAGCATTAATAAATTGCAAAGTCAGAAAAATAAATTTATACATACAAATGCAAAATATATACATACCATGTACGACTTATTATATGGCATCATTATATTCCGGATTGAGGCATAAATCGCCAAAAGCACTAGAATCTTCAATGCGTGAATATTAATGGAGTTTAAAAATATTTTTACTACACATTTGAATGCGCTTTCAAATGTTTTCACTGCCGCAATGTGGTTTCATCCTCCCTGTACAATAATAGGATACTTCTATAACTTTTTTGTTATTATAGTTCAATACATACCCGTGTATGTCATGGCATAATGCATCTTCTTGTACATATATGTACAGGGGAAAAACGAACGAGTACAACCAACTTTTGGTTCAAATTCCGCCTCCTGGGGGTAATATGAATTTTACTGCCTCAACAACGTAAGAGGTGTAAATAGATTTCATGAACAAAGGACGGAAGACTCATTATAATTACATTAAAAAATTGGAAATGCAGGCCGAAAAAATTCGAATTTGTCGCAAAAAATAAAAGCGAGTTGGATATTGTAGAATTTAGAACTTGTTCAGACCTGACGAAATAGTAATGCCGCAGGAGACAATTTCCATTTTTTACCGTACTAAGAATTGTTTTATTTTAAAAGATCTTTTGAAAAGTTTTTTTATGAAGATATTAACTTACTCTATTAACATATTTAAATCAGAAATGGACGTTTTTGAATGAATTTTTATTCAAATAAAAAACTAAACCTGATCCTGGAACTGGTCTTATACTGGCTCCAAATTGGTTACGAAACTGGGCCCGAACTGGTCCCGA
>JAPVRG010236456.1:3607-22192 GCA_029783565.1 Rhagoletis cerasi
CACCCTAATGTACATATATATCTATGTATGTAGCTACCTTCCCAGTGGTGCCTTCAGGCGTGAGGTATGGCAATATATCCAGCCTTAACTGTAGGGTTCATGCCATACCATTTGCAATACCAACTGATTTCATTTGTCTTAAGAAGTGTCATACTGCAGTAAGGCATGAGCTTCAAGTTTTATGTATGGTATGAAACTCCCTAAAATAATCACATGTATAGAGATTAACTTCGTTTTAGAGCTTACCTTCCTAATCTGTAATTAGAAAAATAGATTAGCCTACAAAACTCCTCCCACGTTAATCTGTAATTATAAAATAATCTCAGATTATACCGATAACTTCTCGGTGTCCAACCTAGTTTTATCGACTATTTTTGCGAAGAAGAGGAGAAATGTCAAATGTGAAAGTTAACAAAAATGGACGCTAGCAAGGAAGAGGTTTGTAAATGTACTTTTATTAAAATATGTTTAAGTTATCACACGACAGGGAATCGCCCTATCAGAAACCCCGTTTGGTTTGAGTGTCGATCCTCTTCTCTCGGGTCTTCTACAAGATTTTGCTTACAGCGAATACCTGGTCTATGGTTGATTTGCCAGGTCTAAGGCGTCACTGATAAGGCCCAATCAGTTCGTTGTCGGTGGGATTCAGTTTTTCACACCATATGCTCGATAGGACCTTATAACCTATTCTTAGAAGGCCGATACTGCGGTAGTTGACGCGTATGGCGGGGTCGCCTTTCTTGTGGATTAGGCAAAGCACTTTCAAATTACAGTCGTCGGGCATGCGTTTCTCTGACCATATTCTGCATAAGAGTTGATGCATGCACTTTATCAACTCCTCGCCGCCGTACTTGAATAGCTTAGCTGGTAGGCCATCAGCTCCAGCTTTTTTGTTTTTCAGCCGCGCAATTGCTATTCGTCCTCGTCATAGTCAGGCGGTGGGAGATCGACTCCATCATCATCGACTGGGGTCTCGGGTTCGTCTTCTCCACTATTTTCAGCGCTGCTGCCATTCAATAGGGTGGAAAAGTGTTCCCTCCATAATTTAAGTACGTTCTGGACATCGGTCACTAGGTCGCCATGGTTGTTCTTACAGGGGTTCGCGCCGGTCTGGAAACCTTCCGTAAGTCGCCTAACTCTCTGGAAAAATTTTCGGGAGCTTTTCCTGTCGGCCAGCATTTCAAGCTCTTCGCACTCCCGTGTTTCGACCCCTCTTCTTTTTGTGGCAAATACGTCTCGCTTTCCTCTTCAGCTCTCTATATCGGTCCCACATAGCTCGAGTCACGCCCGATCGCAGCGTGGCCCTGTAGGCAACATCTTTTTTCTCTGCAGCCTCGTGACATTTGTCGTCGTACCAGTTGTTTCTTCGAGCTCGCTGAAATCCGATTACTTCTTCGGTGGCGGTACTTAATGAGCTGGAAATATCTCGGATATATCGGTTTGTAGAAGAGTGCTCTCTGAGAGCAGGTGTAAGAGTTGAGTGGCGAATGAATTGGCCGTCTGTTGTGATTACAGCTTTTCGATATTGAGCTTTCCTTACATTATTCGACGCACATTTTTTCTGCACAGAGGCGTGTTTGGCCCTCAGAGTGTACGTACGTCTAAAACACTGGAAGCGTGCCGTCGGTCTATCGCAACATGAACGACTTGGTTTCTCGTTTTTCGATCTGGAGACTATCACGTAGCTTGATGGATCTTTTTATGCTTGAACCTAGTACTGAATACTACCATGTTTCGCGCCCCGGTGAAGTCGACCAGCATCAGCCAGTTGTCGGACGTTTCGTCGTGGAAGCTGAATTTTCCAACAGTGGCGCCAGAGATACCTTCCTTGCCCACCCTGGCATTGAGGTCGCTAGGTACGATTTTGACATCGTAAAAAACTTGGACGCTTTGTCCGTCTCTTCCGTCGGCGCGTGGGCACAAATGAACGAGATGTTGAAGAATCTTGCTTTGATGCAGATTGTGGCGTGACGCTCGTCGACCGGGGTGAACGACAGTACTCGGACGGAGTCTCTCTCTCTCGCCAAGCACAAATCCAACACCAAATTTGCGCTCCTTTACGTGGCAGCTGTAGTAGACTACGCAAGGCCCCACATGCCGAGGTGCATGCCCTCGTTAAGCAAAGTGCAATAAAAAATCAAATTACATCAATACGATATCGTAGACCTGAGCAGTTCCCATACTACGTAAGATCTGAATTATGCTTGAAAAACAATACCGGCTAACGGCGAAGTTCGCCGAATTGGGCGATGCCGTCGTTCACCCTGCTAATTCGTCTACCTTAACACAATTAGAGCGGTAGCGAAAACAGCTACCATTTCGCGGCATTCCAAATTTGGGTGACCGTATTATAAAAAACGTACCCATTTTTAGAAATTGGGAAATAATAAAAAATATTAAAATAAAACAAGGAGAAATTCTTATAATATTTTATTCAAAACCAGATTTAACGAACCGATAACTGTACTTCTTAACCAACAAAAAAATCCTGTTATACATTGATTTCTCTATATCTTTGAAAGCAAAAAAAATACGGTCGCTTTTGGCATGTACTGCCGCCATCGCCCAGCGATGGTGATATACAAAATTCTATCGCCACGAATCGACGCCGACCGTGTTTCGCATTTCGCTTTTGCTGTGTTCAATTTCATATGCTTGCGGTAGTTTTAATTTTGACAGCGCGAATTTGACTGTGGTGAATTCGCCGTTCACCGGTACTGTGTTTCAGCCATTAGTTAAATGCCAAGGTTTACACTTTCAGTTTTGCATTGGTCATGCCAAATACGCTGGGTTCAAGATTTTGAACATGCGAGCCAAACCTCGCAAAAATGCAACTAGTCCTGGATGACCGCGGGATCATACGCAAAGAAAATATGAACTTTTTATATTTAATAACCTGTTCCCTTATATCCGAGCATGTCCTATGAAAATACCTAATGTTCCCCTTTATAACCAAACAATTTTATCCAGGGAGCTCAGGACTCGAATCGTGACAGTCATGAACGAGCAATTCGTCACGTAAAAATTAATATTTCGGATTATAATGGAAGCTCGTCTCGTAATTCGGTATTACGGCAGTTATGAACGAATGGCTGAACCCTGCAGGGAGTGAGGTTAACTTATACCTAACTTTAGTCTGTTTACGCGAACACAAGTGATAACTATTAACTGTATATTTTGTTCGAAAAAAGCTAACTACTTTTGTGGGGCCATGGCCGAAAAAAAGCCAGGCCTGGATACCCCTGCCTTAGGTGTCAACTCACTTGTAAGTAACTACTTTTGGACATAAGATATCAATAATAAAAATTAACGTAATTATTTGAACTTTTTTACGTGTTTATTTATTTCTTTAATTTATCATTACATATTTGTTTACATATACTGCTGTAGATGATCCCATATTCGAATTTTACCAGACATAATTGAATTGGAAAAAGCATAATTGAATTGGAAAAAGCATATGTGAATCCTGCACTTCAGGTGTATTCAAAGTCACTATTGTATGAGGATATTTAAACAGAAACTTGTTTAAAGAAACCAAACTTCTGAATGCGTCTGCATGACTTAGGGCCGATTGTTCAATGTCTGGTTATCACTACCTGCCAGTTAAACATCGTTATCGACATCGACTCCCTGCAAATAACATGTGATCGATAAAACAGTCGGTGTGCTTAATCGAAAGTTGTACCTCCGATTAGTGGTTAGCTCTAACTGCAGGTTAAACATTGTTATCGACGTGATCGACTCCAGAACATTTAACAGGGAGGCGATTACGTCGATAATGATGTTTAACCTGCGGTTGGTGTTAACCAGACATGGTGAAAACGGCCCTTAACAACTCATTTTAAGTTGGTTTTGTCAAAGCTAATTAAAAGTATCTATCGAAATCCCGCAAAAAAGCTAACAAAAATTATAATTTTTCACTGCAGAGGTCGTATTCGTTCGTTCGAATGACCATTCGATCACAAAAGGGCAATCGAATGCGTGCGCCATCCGAAAAATATTAGAAGAATTTAAAGGTTAAATTAGTGGTGGCATACCATAACGCCATAGCCATAACCATAACCATTACCACAACCATTACCACATTTACTATCATCGATTATAAGTACCGTAACCATAAACAGCTGATTTTCCGTAGTCAGAAATGTCAATGTTGCCAATATGACGCAATAAAAAAAATACTCTTAAAAATATGGGCATAAATGCAGAATATTTCCGATAGATCGATAGAGGTCATTGAGGTGAGCATGTCGGAATACTTTTTTTGACGGAAACAACAACTACAAGAGTTATCAAAGATCAAATTAAGCATTTCTTGAAATCAAAATTTCTCAAAGACCCATAAATGGATTTTAAAAATGCAATAGGAAATTTCTTTAGTTTGATATAAAGTTTTCACAAAAATAGAATTAATGTAAAAAATTATAAGAAAAAAGAAACTATTTATGCGCAAAAATACCGTGGCCAGCCTAGCCGGTGTTGGACGGACTAGGGTTTTTTTTAAATACTTTGTAAAGTGAGGACTATTGATAGCATACTATATATCAAATGAAAGGAATTCAGTGCGTCTTGCGCAGTAGGTGGGCCACAGACTCCCGCAGACCCTACAGGATTGTAGGGCTTTCCACCTACTATTTATTAGCCTTCTTTTTCCAGTGGTGAAAGATGTGGCTCTTGATATAGCTCAGAGACAAAAGAACCTCCTCTGCCTCTGAGACATCGAGAGCCGGCCCGTTTCTGGCTCGTCGGCCATATCATTGCCATGAATTTTGCTGTGCGCCGGCATCCAGATCAGTTCAATGACATGCCTATCAGCTAAAGCCACAACGTTCTCTCTGCACTGTTCTATTATCCTGGATATGATGCTTGCACAGCCAAGTGCCTTGATCGCTGCCTGGCCATCCGATAAAATAGAAATGCTGGCACGCTCCTGGAGATATTAGATGAAATAAAGGAAAATATCAGTAAACCCATTGGAAAGAAATACAATAAATTAAACAAGAAACTCGAGGACCTGAACAGAAAGCAAAACATCACAAAGAACATACAACAAAGCGAAATGCCTTTCCATCCTAGATTCGTAAATTAAACTAAGATTCCCATTAGCAAACAAGAGACATAAATATTGGAAAAAGATCTGAAACACAACATAGAAAATTATCATAAAAATGTAGAGCACACTATTGTATACGCGGAAATTGCCATATCATTACTACCTAGCGAGGATCAAGATCATGCCAGACACTTGTGTAGACATATAATTGAAAAAAGCATAAAATCCATGGAGAAGAGAAAACTGAGCGACGAAAATGAAACTGTCAAAGGGCTAAAGAAAAAACTTAAAACAAATAAAGTAATCACATCAAAAGTAGACAAGGGGAACACGACGGTACTAATGTTCACGCTTCTTCAACAGTCTGGACGAGATAGCGGAGGTGGAACTGTTGGATCTCCTCGGCTTCATTAGGGACAGCAATTGGTTTAGTAGATTAATGACTTGAGAGAGCTCAGCTACTCTCCCGGTTATGGGCACGTGTCTCCTCCTGACACACGCTTGAAGAGGGCACTCACAATGGACAATTTTGTCTCCGAGTCGAAGTATTTCATATTCAATCCTAACCTAACCTAACCATTATATAAGCGAAATTGTAACCAAAGGCTACAATAAGTTTCACCTGAATTAAAGAAATAATTACTTTGTATTGCGACCGTGGTCAAAGGTCAGTGCATAAGTACATTTTATCCACAAAAGGTAAGAACTGAGCACCTCCGGCTCCCACACGAGTAACTACGACTCCTACGCGAGTATCACCCGTTCGGACACCATCAATATTACAGTGAAAAGGCAGCATATACGCACATTGTATCTACAGAAGGAAGAACTGAGCACCCCCGGCTCCCACACGAGTAACACCGGCTCATTGGCGAGTAAAACCGGCTCGAACATTGGTCCTTCGAGCCGGATCATCAAGTGCCCGAATCAGGGTTTGGCCACATCAATCCTATACTTTCTTTCCCACTTCCTTACCACCACTTTAACTACTAAAACTGTATTATTAGAACAATCTCATCAGAGTAGGCCGAAGATTGTCAAACTCCTACAACTTTACGTACAATAAGAAACATCCAAAGCTGCTCTGTAGTAAACATAAATTTAATAATAATAATAATAGATTGGCGCTTACACATATGTTAGTGTTTAGCCGAGCTTCTCCTCCGATTTGTGGCGTGCGCCTTGATGTTGTCACACAAAAGGGAGGGACCTCCAGTTTTACGCCGACTCCGAACGGCGATTGTATTTTTATGAGAAGCTTTTTCATGGCAAAGTACCCTTGGAGGTTTGCCATTGCCTGCCGAGGGGCGACCGCTGTTAAGAAAAAACCTTTTTTCTAAATTTTTTTGCGATGTTGCTTTGGCCAGGGCTTGAACCCAGGCCTGCGGAGCGGAAGCGCGCACTGCTTACCACTACACCACAGCGGCCGCCATAACATAAATTTACAACATGAACATAAAAGACTATTACATGGAGGACCTCAGTTATTGCTATTTCACATCAGAGAAAATTGGTGGCCACTAGGCGGTAGGAAAATTGTAAGGCAATGTGTTAAATGCTGCCGTATCAGGGGAAAGACCGTGAGTCCATTAATGGGAAATCTACCACCTGAACGTTGAGATGGGGGATTTCCATTAATGAACTGAGGAGTAGACTACGCCGGTCCGTTTTTAATTTTAAATACGGGAGGTAGAGATGCCAAACTCGAAGAATGCTATTTATGTTTATTCGTGTTTTGCGGCTCGAGCTTTGCATTTGGAATTGGTCACTAGTTTATCATCTGAAGGTTATATATCGGCATTGATTTATTTCTCGTCGTGGAAAACCTTTAAAGATATTCTCAGACAATGGTAGGAATTTTGTAGGTGCTTCTCGGGAAATTTTTGAACTTTTTCAAGATAGTAACCAATCGATTCTTGACTTTGCTTCTGATAATCAAATAGATTTCAAATTCATACCGCCAGCCGCACCACATTTCGTAGGTTTGTGGGAGGCTGGGGTGAAATCTTGCAAACAAATGTAGTAGGTAATGCTCACTTAACTTATGAAGAGTTTAATACAGTTTGTCCTATGTCCTCAAATCCTAACGATTCTTCTTCTCTCACACCCGCACACTTCGTCGAAAAGGATCATTATACTACTGGGCCCAGGCTAATTCGCTATAAACTTGCCGAGCAGTTGAGGCAATCGTTTTGGAGAAGATGGTCTACAGAGTATATATCAGAGCTTTAACAACGAACTAAATGGCAAACAAAGACGGAAGATGTCCCAATAGGAACTTTGGTTCTTGTAAAGGACGAAAATGCCCCACCACTTAAGTGGAGTCTAGGACGTATCACAAATTTATCTACAGGCAAGGATGTATAGCTAGAGTCGCCACAATCAAGATGAGTAAAGGTATCGTGCGGAAGACATTTTCAAAACTATGTCCGCTTCCAGTTTCTGACAAAATTATTGTCGAAGAAGATGATACGTCCAGTCACCAAGCATTGTGTTGAGAGTGATGGATATTCTCAAGGCCGCCGGAATGTTAACGGCGACATCTACCTGTGAAGTCAATCGCTACATATGCACTCCAACTACTCAGCACTGTAGCAGCGCTGTTATTTTCTGTAATTTTCAATATACTTTCGTCATTCTGCAGCGGTCGACCACGTTTTTTTTTTGTTCTTAAAATTAATATCTATTCAGTATTATACAAGTGAAATTGTAACCAAATGCTACAATAAAGTTCACCTGAATTAGAGAAATAATTACTTTGTATTGCGACCGTGGATACGTCTGCAGCGCCAAAGGTCAGCGCATAAGTACATATTATCCACAAAAGGGAAGAACTGAACACCTCCGGCTCCCACACGAGTAACAACGGCTCCTACGTGAGTATCACCCGCTCGGATATCATCAATATTACTGCGGAAAGGCAGTAGATATGCACATTGCATCTACAAAAGGGAAGAACTGAGCACCTTCGGCTCCCACACGAGTAACACCGGCTCATTGGCGAGTAAAACCGGCTCGAACAATAGGATTTCTCGCTAAATACGATTTTTTGGTTTATTTCATTTTCAGTCATTGTTTCATATCTTTATTCAATCATACATGCTGATAGGCTTAAAGCCGTCACCCTATTGATTGTAACTTACGCATAGAGATTTGAGTAAAAAGTTATTTTGAACTATTCATGTAATAAGGAGAAGAATGCATTCAATTTTAAAACTCTCGGGTAGCGTAGAGTGCGGTAATAAACGGTCGTATGGATCTATTAGTTCACAAACTCCATTCAGAGTCGAGGCTAATGTTGGCGCTACTTAACATAATAACTTCAGTTAATGAAATAACATATCGTCTCTGCTTGCGAAAAAAAACGTACAAGTGTTTTAACTACGAAGAAAGACGCATACAACAAATGAAAAACGGCGCATAAAAAATTGCCTACGAAGACGCGTAAAAATATTTGAATTTTGTAAGCATTTTCAGTACAATGTCGTCAAAAAATTGTCTTTCTTCGTCGTCAATTTTTATTCGTCTTTCTTCGTCAACATTTTTTCACGCGTCTTTTTTAGCAGCCAACCTCTGAGAACGCGTCTTTTTTCGTATGCATGGACCATATAATCTTATAGCTACTCCAAGCACTGAAGTTTCCCATGATAGTATAAGTGTGTATGCAATTTAAAGGTGAGTTTTCGGAAAACATTGCTAAAACTAACTGTGGACAATTTGTTAAAACTTGTATGTTCAAAATTATTGAAAAATTTCCTATTAATGAAGATTTTTTTTAAACGCTAGAGTTTAAATGCAGTATGCGTTCAAAATAAAAATATTATGGGCACACGGTTATGTATGTGAAAATATTTTTGACATACATTTAAGATTTTAGGTCAGAGTATAAAAGATTGTGATAATTAACACAACACTTTCCTTTATAGCGTTTTTAAAAATAAAATACTTAAGCATTAAGCTCTGAACACATCGAAACCGACATTATCACACGACACGACATTAATAACAGCCCTATTCTAATAAAACCTCACAACTGAGCTGTGAGCAAAAATTTGTGAGGTTTCTTGTGAGGTCTATTTTGTGAGGTTATTCTTGGCCACACCTCACAAGAAAAAAGGTCAAAAAAATTACCACGCGAGGTGAAAAGCGTTTTGCCGTCAAACAGCTGTTTCGTAAATAAAATAAAGACAAAAGATGGATGCTTAACAACAGAAAAAGTAGGTATTTTTGCAATTTGTATATTTTTTTTTGGTAATTACTGATTAGCATCTACAATTAACTTCGATGTGAAGCGCAGAGTTCGGCTCACCGACGACTGGCTCATAGAATTAGAAAAACTATTTCCAACGCACTTATGATAAGAACCGTGCGCGTAAAAATACAGGCATGCTAGGAATCGAAGTGTGAAGGGTATCCTCGACATCTGGCTATCATTCGGTTCCAATTCCTGTATCAGTGTCTGATACAGGGATTTCGGAAACCAAAAAGTTTGGATGAAAATGAAATCCTGCATGGAAAAGGGATCACTTTTATCCCTCAGTCTTCGCAGAAGTCTCCTTCTCTTCACTGCCTCCTCTTTTTCTTCCGAAACTGCCGCACAAACAAGCAATAACTCAGCCATTACTTAATATACTTATAATTAAAAAAAAAAATCAACACAGACATTGATAGCGAATGAAAATTAACTAAATATTATTCAAACTGCTCAATAATAAGCAGAATATAGTTTAAAAAAACTAAAAACCATGCTTGCAGCAGCTGCCAGAAGAGAGTTACAAACAAACAAACAAGCAAGCAAGCAAGCAAACAAACATACAAGTGAAACTAATATGAGCGTGTTAAAAATCAGCTGCTTTTCTCTTGTGAGGGTCTCATTCGTACATCATAAATTTTCTGACAATTGTGAGCGTTTGAGCTTTTGAATTTACTCCAGCATAGGGATAACCTCACAATAGTCAGAAACCTCACAATAGTGAGTGTGGTGATTTTTGTGAGGGCACCAGAATAGGGCTGTGAGGTTTTATCTACATAATCTAAACGCTTTGTCGACGGCGCCTTGGTTTTTCAGAACGCAGCAGCGACATCATGAATTTGTATGAATTTGACATAAAAGAAGAGGAATGACCTTATCTGTCGCTGGAAAAGTAGAAATAGATCTAATCTGGTCACAGCTACATTTTTGGCTAGTCGCAGTGTTACCGTGTCGTCGCGAAAATAATTTACTACAAAGGAATACGTGGAAAAATAATTTGACAGCTGTGGTCCGTAGCTCGTCGTTTTCGATGTGATCAGACTATTATTTATAAAAAATATAACATATTTAAAAAGCTTTATAAATTGACGTTTTCATACATTTTTCAATTTATAAACCTTTTTCAAAGCTATTTTTATTCATAAATGGGATTTTCGAATTATAAAATGGGATAAACGGGGCGTTTTTCCGAAGACAATGGGATTTTTGGAGCTTTGCAGTTGGAAACACTGGTGACTACTGGTTCTTATACGATTTTCTTCGTAGAATCAGAATCTAACAATCAAATTATTCAATTGGCTCCAGTTTTCGAGATATTTGCGATTTAACTGGACAAAAAACGGATTTTTGGCATTTTTCTGTAGAAAGATATACTTTGAATATAATCTTTTGGCCAGTATAAAACGAATGCTGAAATATTTGCCTTTTAGCTATAAAGGTAAAACATTAGATTGCTTTGACGTAGGGCTTTAAATCTTATTTTCAAAAACTAAAATTTTATTTTTTTATCACATTCATTTAAAATTTATACTATTTCTCTTCAAGGATCTTAATTTATCTTTCAAATGCTTTGAAGATTTGTTAATAATTGTGGAAATGTAGGCATGTTGTAATTTTTTACCTTTTGGACATACACTCCATTATACTCATTCGAAGAAGAATAAATTCCACCTATAAAAAATCTGGACACGTCTCTTATGTTTTCATTGTTAGAATTGAAAACTTACGTTGAACGGCTTACTAGCACCTACAATAACTTAGGGTTTACACCTGAAATATCGCTAACTTTGAGTTTTCGAAAAAGTATAGTCTTTTACTTTTAACTCTTTTATCATTTAAACAAATTTGATGTATGATATATTATTGTGCGTTTAATTTAAAAATGTTCGTTTTAATAATATTGAATCGTCCGGTTCTGGAGAAGTGCCCATGTGTACGTGCTTATCTTATGTTTTCACTTACATAGTACTGTTATATCTATTTCTGTTTTTAGAGGAGTTTGGGACATCACGTTGCTGGCTTCACAACGGAAACGTGCATTGTTATCTGTTGCTCCAGCAGTGAAGGTGTAGATATTTTCTGAAAGACGTCCGGCAGTTCTAAAAAGAAAAAAACACGATATAACCGAAAGGTCCACATTAATAAATATTTTATAACAACAATTTTATACACATACATAAAGCTCACATGAAGCCATTTTTTTACTTGCAACGAAAGAGTGTAAATATATATAAATACATGCATACATATGTACGTATATGTAGATATTATTTATGATATGAAAACACTTTATGCAAAAAATTGTGGACACAGGACAAGGAAAAGTCATGCCTCATATGTTCCTATTTAACGCGAAAAAGCTGTCAATTGTATACAAAATTTCTTTCTATGAAAAACTGTGGAATTACACAACATTTCCTCGACAAAGTAGTATTCTGTTCATCCTGTGAAAAAGCTGGCAACATGTTGGAAGCATTAAGCCAGCAACACATTTTTCAATACAATTTTTATCCTTACCCTAATCGTAAAACTTCATTTCATGGGTAAGAAAATAGCAGATGATTATTTATCATAGGACTTTTTTCGAACCCTCTAAGAGAGCGACTCATTTTTAATAGTTTGATATATATTTAAGTAAGCGTTTTACAGTTGCCATTTCTTAGAATTAGTATTTCATCCGCTGGCGTGCGATTGCGACGCTTCGAGCAAAATGAACTAATGTTTTAACACACACATCAGAATACATTACAAATAAGATTGCAAACGAATCAAGAAACTATGAAAACTTTCAAAAACTAACAATCGGTTTGTCAGTAATAGCATAGACCAGGTAAATGCTTCAAATACAAACCGACAGAAAAAGTATGTTTGTCGTGTGCCTAGCTTAAGTTCACTTTAAAGCTTCTGTTGTCCTTTTTTGCTGCAAGGCTTAGTAAATTTTTGAAGTAAGTAGACTACATGGAGGATGGGAGGATGGTTCCATGCGCATATGTTCACGTAGCAAGTGGGGAAAGATTTTGACTGTCATTCACCAGGAAGTGGACAAAAGTGATTCTTTTGCGAACGGTTCAAACCGCAGCTCACGACGTCCAGATATTTATATCTACTTATCCTCTGGGTTGCGACCAAACACCCGTTTGAGAGCGAGCTAATGTTGAGAAGGCGTAAACCTCACGTGCGCTGGGTTTGGCTCCCGCCACATAGAACCCTTCCCAACGAATACAACATCAAAGCCCCGGGTGAGACCTTTTTCTTTTGAAGACGACCACGGTAAACGAATACAGGACTTTGATTTAAGGGAACACTTTTCCACCCTATTGAATATCATCAGAACTATAGTAGTGGAGAGCACGAACCCAGTCGATGATGGTGGAGTCGGTATTCCACCGCCTGACTATGACGAGGTACGAATAGCAATTAATCGGCTGAAAAATTACAAAGCTGCTGAAGATGACGGCCTGCCAGCTGAGCTATTCAACTACGGTGGCTAGGAGTTGAAAAGTTGTATGCATCAACTCTAATGCAGAATATGGTCAAATGAACGCATGCGCGACGATTGGAATTCTACCCCTCTATTATAAGCGTAGTTGCTTTGCGTACAGAAACGATAATACGAAAACTGATTTCATACGATACGCCTGCAAGCGTTTATAGTCTATCGCGAGGAAATTCATAACACGGGGGTAAGTGTGCTCCGCCCAATCCACAAGAAAGGCGACCCCTATGCGCCAACTATAGCGGGTTCAGCTCTCTAAGCACTGATTGGACGTTATTAGTGTGGCTTTAGACCTGGCAAACGCACCATACACCAGTAGCTCGTTTCTGTAACTCTTCTCCACCGATTATTTCTCTACTGGTAGAGAATGTACGGCATTCTCTACTACTCATTAGCAGTAGAGAACCTTGGTAGAGAATTTCTCTATTGAGTTACAGAAACGAGCTACAGGTATTCTAGATACGCCAAATATTAGAGAAGACTCGCTAAAAATCGGCGCATACCATATATTTGTTGATTTACTGCGCATGTTTCCGTTTTCGTTTGTCTTGATTTCGTACTTACTACCTTTTGCTTCGTTTATTGGACTCGACTGATTGTGGTTTGGAATTGGACTATTGCGTGTTGTGTCACCATGTATGTGTACACCGCTCAGGAATATGCCAATGAACCTCATTTATGGAGAATGAAGATGCAATGCTAGTACTGCAGCTAGAATTTATCGTGAGAGGTACCCAAAAGCTTCATCATCCCGATCATCGAGTTTTTGTGAATATGCACCATTTACTCTCAGAGGGACGGTTTCCAAACCAAGCTCATGGCGAAGGAAGATTTCCTTTCCTTACGAGGACGCCGTACTACAAGCAGTGGAAGAACCGAGTGCTTCAGTACGTCAAATCGAAGCAAGCACAGGAGTGCCGTACAGCCAACCGAATCTTGAAAGCCAATGAGCTCCATTCATACAGTACAATCTCTTCTGCCCCACGATTATCCTCCAAGAGTTGCGTTTTGCTAAACAATGTTACAAAAACACTGGGAAGATCCGCAATTTTTACAGAAAATTTTAGGGTCTGACGAGTCGACTTTTAAAAAAGATAGTTACATGAATCTTCACAACTTACACGAGTGGCATGAAGAAAATCTACATTTAATGAAACAAGATGGATCACAGTATCGTTTTAAAGTCAACTTGTGGACCGGGATTCTAAATGGGAGAATCATTGTGCCCTTTGAGCTGCCAGAGGTCTTGACTATTGAAATTTTTTTGGACTTTCTACGTTATCAATTGCCTAACTTATTGGAAGACGTGTCACTTAACATTTACAAGAAATGTACCAGCACCACGGCTGCCCGGCGCGCTTTACCCGTTCAGTTAGAGAATATCTCGATGAGCAATACCTGAGCAGATGGATAGAGCGGTCTGGTACAATCTCGTGGCCAGCCCGTTCCCCTAACTTAAATCCACTCGATTTTTTCTGGGGAGCAGTGAAAGAAAAAGTTTACTGAAAAACAATCGAATATTTAGCGCAGCTATAGCAGTTGAATTTGTTAATAGTGGAAGATTCGCCCGTCTGATAACCCGATCTTTTTTAAGAAAGTGTCGGCTTATCAGACGGCTCACTTTGGGTCGCCGAATATGAAAACAAAACCCAATTTTTTTCAAAGAAGCGTTTTCGAGATTTTTTCGAAAAACTTGTTTTTTGGTACCTTTCGCAGTTATTTGTCAATATCTTTTGAAAAAATCATCTAATCGACGCGAGCAACCTACCGTTTGAAAGGTATTGATGCGCTAATTTTTGTTGTTGGTGTTTCCGACAGGGTAGGAGTATGATGTAATATCGAACGATTTTCCATCATCCCTTGTCAATTTTGGTTTGGAGACAAACCGGTTTCGGCGTTGTGCCATCCTCAGTGTGATTTTTCGTTCTGCGCCCTTTGCAAAAATATATAATTTGTATAGATTTAAATAAACATTATTACTGTTACCAGCGACCAAAATCGGAAAAAGTGGAATTTTCAATTATTTTATGAAACTTACACATTTTTAGATGCTTATTTTTAATTACAAAAATTTTGTTTAAATTTTTTTTTTCAAATTTGAGTAAAAGATAAATCATTGCAGTAAGTTTTGAGTTCAAGATCATCCAAGCCAGATAATAAATGTAGATGTAATGGGGCACTGAGTAAAAATTCTAACTTTATATTTTTCACAAAATCATAATTTTGGTCGGAAATTAAATTTTTTAATTTTTTTAATTTTTTTCATTTCTATTTTTTTTCTTACTCCTGAATTCGAGATGACTCTACCCAACAGAAACAAAAAAATTCAAGGGGAAAAGCTTATTTTCGACCAAAATTGTGATTGTGTGAAAAATACAAAGAATTTGAAAGGAATTTTTACTCAGTGCTCCATAACATCTACATTTCTTATCCGATTTAGATGATCTTAGACCCAAAATTTACTGAAATTATTTATCTTTTACTCAAATTTGAAAAAAAATTAAAAACAAATTTTTGTAATTAAAAATAAGCATCTAAAAGGTGTAATTTTCACAAATGAATGAAAATTCCACATTTTTCGATTTTGGTCGCTAGTAACAGTAGTAACTTTTATTTAAATCTGCAAAGAGCGCATCAATAACTTTCGAACGGTAGATTGCTCGCGTCGATTAGATGATTTTTTCAAAAGATGTTGACAAATAACTGCGAAAGGTACCAAAAAACACGTTTTTTGAAAAAATCTCGAAAACGCTTCCTTGAAAAAAAGAATGGGTTTTGTTTTCGTGTTCAGCGACCCAAAATTAGCTAAGAAAACATTTTTTTTCTTAGGTTAACGCAATTACGTCAAAATTTGTCGACTAGTGTAATTGATGTTTAATTTCATACTTTCATAAGAAAACAATCCTAAACTTAAAGCTAAAAGGAATGAGTTTCTATCTCTGATATATTAGTAAAAAGGGCGTAACTCTCTGTCCCGCTCACACTTCGTAAAATGTTTTTCTCCGGCTTACTCAGAGTAGAATTAAGTAAAGTCACGGCTTCAAGGAAAGTCTTGGGTACACTACAATAGGTTTAAGTTAAAAAATTTTGAAAACTGAGTTTCATTACAAAAATCAAAATTGTCCATAATTTATGAAACAATCTATCAAATGTCATACCTTGTTAAATTCGCCAACTTTCAAAGTTACTTGCCACACTAGTCTAATACATTTTTTTTCATCACAGTTAGTTAAAATTGGGCGAAGCATTAAATTTCAAATTTTTTTTGACAAAAAGTGTCATTTTCTTCCAAGCTAGAGCAGTTAGCTATATATTATGCATATGTATGTATAATGTTTACCAAATCCTTGCTTTGTTAAATAAAAAAATTGTTATATCATAGAACTTTTGACAAGGAACTGGTATCCATACTTGCAGAATTGAAGTCTGAAGGCACTATTACTTAAGTGGTTCGTAATGAATTATATAAATTATTATCTAATTTTTTTTTCAAACACAGTAAGGCGAAATTAAAAAAAACTTTGTACACACTTTTTTAGTCGCAAGTCTAGTCGACTAAATAAAAACTGCATACTCAGAATTATGAGCTGACACTCAAAATCTTGGCTTATTCGCCCAAATTCTTAAAAGGTTTATTACGAGTTATATTGCAGTTTATTGAGGCCATTTCAAAGGAAGCTCCAATAAAAAATTCTATCGCACTTCGTAAATTCTGGCGTTTTTACAGATGCATATAGAATATAAACGTATCCATTTGTGAATGATGATATTTTAGAATCAAATTTTCCAGAAGAAAAGTTAGTTTTAAATGCTACAAGAAAATGTATACATAAGCTGACTTCCAAAACGTCAATTGCTTTGCATACGTACAAAGTATAAAGCTCCATAACGCCGAACTACAAAATATTGACAATGTATACTTTTCCAAAACGCGTCCGAAAAGTTATCGAAACGCATCGCTCGAGCAATCTGCTCATCAGAAACAAAGTTGATGCTTCGATTGTTATTGGTAACCATTGGTATTTTAAAAATCGAAAATTCAGAAACATTGTTCATTGCTATATTGAATATTTGCAATGTGTCGCAACTATGCATATACAAACAGTTTGCATACCGCAGTATATCAGTATCCAAACATTGTATTGATACGTTTTGGAAGTCAGCCATATATACATCTCGTTTGTGGACAAAATATTTTGAAATATTCTTTGTCTTTATGCATTTGCATTGAATGCGTACGACTGCCAAGTTCGGAAACCATGGAAGTGAGCTTTAATCAGTTATTGTAGATTTATTTGCTTTAAATACAAGTCTAGTCACATTTTCTACGGTGCTCCCATCGACCAGGCTAAACAGTTAGGCAACCTTGCATATGTATAACCCTCAATTTTCAATTGAAATACTACAGGAAGCTGTGTTGCGTTACAGACTGTATCGTCTTTTATAAAATCAAAATTATATCTGAATTCGTCTGAGTTAAACGAACCATATCGTTGAATCTGTGGTCATCAAAGTTCACCAGTACGTCAAACTGGAAACCAAAACACTTTGGTATTCCAAGTGTACACTTCTGTTTAAAGCAAACTAAAACGAAAGATTTTCATTGAGTTCTTCATCATAATTCTTACGTAATGGAATATTTGCAGTAAATAATTCTACTTATGCGAGCAGTGGAACCACATTTCCCGCTCACTTATTACCACCGCCGAAGAAATAGTCGGATTTCATGCCACGAAGCTGAAGAAAAAAAGGCGCCGCCTACAGGATGACGCTGCGATCGGGCGCAACGCGACCTATGTGGGCCCGTTATAGGGAGCTGAAGAGGGAAGCGATACGTATTTGCTGCGATAGGAAAGAGAGGTCGTAATACGTGAGTGTGAAGAGCTTACCAGAGTTAGGCGAATTACGGGAGGTTATAAGACCAGGGATAACTACTGTAAGAACAACCATGACGACCTAGTGACCGATGTCCGGAAAGTAATTAAATAACGGAAAGAATACTGAACGTAGTTTAGAAGACGACCACGAGCCCTAAGTCGATGAGCATGGAGCCGATGTCCCACCGCCTGACTAAGACGAAGTACGAATAGCAATTAATAATAATAATAATAGATTGGCGGTTGCACATATGTTAGTGTTTGGCCGAGCTTCTCCTCCCATTTGTGGCGTGCGCCTTGATGTTGTCACACAAAGGGAAGGGGCCTACAGTTTTACGCCGACTCCGAACGGCGATTGTATTTTTATGAGAAGCTTTTTCATGGCAGAAATACACTCCGAGGTTTGCCATTGCCTGCCGAGTGGCGGCCGCTGTTTTTATAAAAACCCATTTTCTACATATTTTTTGCGATGTTGCTTTGACCTGCAGCAGGATTCCAGCTTTCGCTATCGCTAAAACTCCATCGCCAAAAAATGCTAAATGAATTTTAGCAATTTTTGGCGATTTTCGCGATTCTATCTTAAAAAAGCATCTCTAAACATCTCCAAAAATCTCTATTTTTGGTTCATTTTTTGACGGATTTTAGCGATGAACAAAATGAACCCGGATAAAGTGAGTGAACAGTTTTTGACAGCTCATACAGCTAAAATCGCGATTCCAGCGTATTTTCCATTGCTAAAAATCTCCATTGTTTGCTAAAATTTCTGTGATTTTGGCGACGAGAAAAAGTTGGTGCTAAAAAATTAGCGCAACAAAAAATAGGTAATATTTATATCGTATGCTATTTTTATTTATTTTTAAATTAAATTTGAAAATGGAAAAACTCCAAATAGAAATGTTGAGAG
>JAPVRG010236462.1:0-13263 GCA_029783565.1 Rhagoletis cerasi
AAGCGATTTTGGCCGAGTCCAAAACAGCACGCCAGTCATTTCTCTTCTGTGCCAACTGACGCCAATTGGAAATGCCAAGTGAAGCCAAGTCCTTCTCCACCTGGTCTTTCCAACGCAGAGGAGGCCTTCCTCTTCCTCTGTTACCAGCATCGCGACCCGCCTTGAATACTTTCAGAGCAGGAGCATTTCTGTCCATTCGAACGACATGACCTAGCCAGCGGAGCCGCTGTATCTTAATTCGCTGCACTATGTCTATATCGTTGTAAAGCTCATACAGCTCGTCGTTAAAACGTCTGCGGTACTCGCCATGGCCAACGCGCAAAGGCCCGTAAATCTTTCGCAGAATCTTTCTCTCGAAAACTCCAAGAGCCGCTTCATCAGATGTTTTCATTGTCCATGCCTTCGCGGCAAACACCAGCACAGGCAAGATGCTTATAGAGTGTGATTTTTGTGCGACGAGAGAGGACTTTACTTCTCAATTGCCTACTCGGTCCAAAGTAGCACTTGTTGGCAAGAGTGATTCTCCGTTGGATTTCAAGGCTGACACTATTATTGGTGTTAATGCTGGTTCCCAGATAAACGAAGTTGTCTACTTTTTCAAACTTGTAACTGTCAACAGTGACATGGGTGCCAAGACGCGTATGCTCTGACTGTTTGTGTGATGACAGGAGATACTTCGTTTTGTCCTCGTTCACCACCAGACCCATTCGCTTTGCTTCTCTATCTACCTTAAAATTACTGTCTTTAATTTTAAAAACAAACACACCAAAATTCTTTATTTTATTATTTTTCTGAATTTAATTTCTAATTTTATTTTAATACTTTTTATTGATATAATTTTTAATTGTTTTTGTTAGATATTATTTGTAGTATTTTATCATGTTTATTTCATTTCGCTTTCTTGTTTATTTAGATTTCAGTATTATTATTATAGCAAATTTTATGCAGTTAAGACAAAAAGGCCTTTTCTGAAGCGTGTTATGTCCATGATCACCCGATTTCAGTGCCACCTGTATTTTAATAGTTCGAACTTGAATGAAATTAGTTGCTGCTCATATGAAGATAAGTATGTTGAAATAGACAATAAATTAAAAGTCAGTTTCAAAAAATAACTAAATCTGAATATCGTTGAGTTATTTTATTTTTATCTATTCCGAAATTTTATACAGACAAGACTAAAAAGTAAGAAAGAAAATCAAATAAAAAAACTTTAATAGTTATACCACGTTTATGTAAATGGACCAAAAAGTAGAAAATCATTTTTCCTAGACTCAGAGAATTTGAATTGCTTGATAAGTTTTTGATTTTCAAAATTTTAACAATAGTCATTATAAACAATTTTCGAGATTTAATATGATAAACGTGGGGCGCATGCAATAGAATTGAAGTGATCTACATAATTCATTAAAAATTCTATTAAATTTAATTAACAACAAATCTTTCATTCCAGATTCAAACTACATAACGCGCTTTGAAATTTTATGTCGTCTCTTTACACCTAAGATTTCTACTGTGCAATACAAATTTGAAATAGATTTTAAGCGATCGATTTCATCAATTTCTAAAAAATCGGGATTTGGTATACAAATATCACATTTCATAGAAATTCAAGTGTATTACATGCGCCCCACGTTTTTCATTTTAATTCTCAAAAATTTTTTATAATGACTATTAATCAAATTTTATAATCATAACCTATCAAGACAAATTCCACGAGTGTAGGGAATATCATTTTCTACTTTTTTAGTTCATTTACATAAACGTGGTATATTAAAAAGTTTTTTACTTGATTTGTTTTTTTAATTTATTTACGCTACCTTCTCAAATCAAACCACTAAAATGTGCTTAAATGTTCAATAACATTAAAAAAAATCTAAATAAAAAATAAAATTCAAGCACAAACGTGCGAAACGAGGCCGCACTAAAAACTTTTGACATCATTTTTTTACTCTTATTTTTAGGAAATCAACACAAAAATCTATTTCTGTACAAATCACTCACATCAAATTTGCACCCACTTTTAAAAATCGGACAAATGAATTGCTATTTTGATACTTTCAAGTTGCGCGTCGTTTTGGCAACATTTTTATTTCTATTTAAACTCGCAATAAAGTGGCTACATTTTTTTATTTTTATTTTTTATTTTCTATTTTTCTCATGTGTTGAGGAAGCAAAACGGCTAATGCATACGAAAAGATTGTTCGTTTTTTTTCTTCATTTCCCTGTGGTTCAATTTTTATTTCTGTGCAAGTCAGCACCTTGGGAATTGAATGATTTTTTCCTAGTTTTTTTTTTTAATTTCTATGGCAACAGCATTTCGTTGCAAAATGTCTATTTTTTCATTGAGTAAAAAAATTGACAAATGCGCTCGTTAGTAGCAATACTTATTTTCGGTTGTGTCTGGAGTTGTAACCATCAAAGGATTCTTTATCGATAACCCCTTCGACATCGCCGTCACTGTTCCTATCGATAGTTTTTCCTATAATAATAATAGATTGGCGCTTACACATATGTCAGTGTTTGGCCGAGCTTCTCCTCCGATTTGTGGCGTGCGCCTTGATGTTGTAACACAAAGGGGAGGGACCTACAGTTTTACGCCGACTCCGAACGGCGATTGTATTTTTATGAGAAGCTTTTTCATGGCAGAAGTACCCTCGGAGGTTTGCCATTGCCTGCCGAGGGGTGACCGCTGTTAAGAAAAAACCTTTTTTCTAAATTTTTTTCGACGTTGCTCTGACCAGGGCTTGAACCCAGGCCTGCGGAGTGGAAGCGCGCACTGCTTACCACTACACCACAGCGGCCACAGTTTTACCTATATTATTTTGGAAATTTTCTCGTTCAAGTTATCAAAGCGTTATCGAAAATGTTATCGACATTTTTATCGATCATGTTATCGGTAATTTAATCTTTTTTCTTATCGTTAACGTTTACAGTAACGGACAATTATGCAGAATTTCTGTAATAAAACGCTTTTTCCCAGGGACTGTAATCATTATGAGTAAAATAATTTAAATCAGCACTTAATCATTGTTTCATGATTTTTATCCTTATCGCTCAAAAAGTGTAAGTAATATTTGAGTTTTATTTTTCGCTCAACGGAAATAACTATTATTTGATTTTTACTTTTTCGATCACAAATAATGACAATTTTTTGATTTTTATTTTTTCGCTCAGAGATAATAATTATTATTGAGTTTTATTATTATACTTAAAATTAATGATTATTTATAAAATTTAAAAGGCCATACAGACGCAAGCAACTGAAATTTTGACCTGAAAATTTTACGACTTGTTCCTTTTATCCAGGTGTAGCTACCTCTGAAGAGGATACGTCAGAAATAATGACAGTTTAGTTTTTGAGTTTTTTGAATGATCATTATTCTTAAGTGAAAAAATAAAACTCAATAATAATTATTATCTTTGGGCGAAAAATAAAAATCATAAAATAATAATTATTTTTGATCGAAAAAATAAAAATCAAGTAATAATTGCTGTCTTTGAGCGAAAAAATAAAACTATAATATTAATTATTATTTTTAGGCCCCCATTATGGTTCACAACTCAACTCAGTTGAGTTGTGTCTGAGACAACTCAACTCAACTATTTATTGGTATTGCCGTTCACAACTGTTTTCAGTTGAGTCTATCCAACTAAATTACTTGAAAAAGTCGGCAATTATGAGCCCGAGAATACTGGTGCCAGACAACTGAAAGACAACTATCTTTTCAGAGTTGAGTTGAGTTGTGTTCCACAATACAAATTTACAACTTACAACTCAACTATCTTCAAAGTAGTGAATCATAATAGGGGCCTTAATCTTTATTGGTTAAACTCGAAAAATAAAAATCATTGCAAATTACAGTAGGACGTACGAACCCTTATGCGTGAGTATAGTTAAAATTGTTTTACGACGATTACAACTTGTTGATTTATTTGGTTCAAGTTTAAAAAATAATGATTATTTTCCGTCCCTGCTTTTTCCCATCGTTATTGAAAAAATAATAAAATGAACTTCAATAATTTTTCTGCTTATTTCTTTCAAAGTACATACAATATATATTATCTACTTAAGTCTGCTAAATAGCAAAATCTTCTCAGATTCGTATTAATTTTTTTTAAATTATCGCAATATTGAATCAGCCATTTTCAATTTTGAAAAATTGACTTCAGATTCAAAACCAGCGACCGAATCCAATCAATTAAACAAAAACTGATCGCCATATTTGATGCGCCATTTTGAATTTTGAAAAACTGACATCAGATTCATAATCAGCAACCCTCGAAAACTTATTTTAACGAGTTCCAACCCATAAAAATGCGTAAAGCGTTCGGTATCAAAGTTTTCACTTTAGCAGTCGTTTTACGAAGTCATATTTTCGGGCACTTGGCCCATTCTAACTGTCCAAGATAGATATGTAATTAACGGAATATTCCCCAATAATACGAGAGTAGTTACATATAAAAACTGAATTTTTAGCTGCATGTCACGAAAATAAAAAAAATTTAGAACATCAGCGATTAGCGCGACTTCTAAAACAACTTTTTTTCCAATATAAAAAATACGAGTCTACGAGTGACAAATAGCAATACTTTGAGGTAACGCACATGAATTAAAAAAAATTGTTGAACCACATTAGTATGTGTACATACATAAATTCAAAGTTAATGTTCTTAACTTTTTTACATAAATCCCCTTTCATACATTCAACTTTAATAGTGCAAAATATTATGTAACGCTTTTGTAAAAATAGATATGTATACAGTTTTCTTGCAGCTTTTAGTGAAAAGCCATTACTTAGTTTACTTTGCCGAGCTATACTTAAATTTGATGAAATAAAAAAGCTAAAAAAGAAATGTCGGCAGTTGGGAGCATTAAATTTGAAAAACAAAAACAGTAAAACAGAATCGCTGCAAATCCTTTGATTTTTTCACTTTTCACTGCTGTCGCGATTTTCGCTGTGCAAACAAATTCCACTTCGGGCGTTGTAAACCGATTGAATTGCTGTTGCATGTTTTTAAGTTTACTGGCTTTTAATTTTTTTCTCTTATTTATTTTATTTACATATTTATTTTTTTTCATTTTATTTTATTGAGTTGCATTCTACTTGGTCTTATTTCATTTATTTTGCCTTCTTTAAATTTCTCTATTCTCTATATACATATGTACATATATTTCGTTTCTTGCGCAAATCTCATTAAAGTGAAATGGACACAGTATGCACCAACAACAATAAACGAAGCAGCAGTAATAAAGGCGTTCAGTACACATTTGCAAAAGCAACAAATTTTATGTTGCGAATATAGTATGTAGTATGTATGTATGTTTGTACACACATATGTATTTATTTAGTTTACCAACATTTTTAGTTTCAGCTCTAGCGAATCGCGCCACTGCTGCATTGACTGTCTGCCCCTCTCCCATCTGCTGCCGACGCAAGCCCTTGTCCAGCACTGCTTCATCCGGCCAGTTGGCTAGTCAACGCCACAGCTATTTTGTCGCCTTCATCATTTGCACTTTTCTAGCTGAAACTGCTAGATATATATTGCCGCAAACAGAGCTCGTATTGTTTTAAATTTTTAATGTAATGTGTTAACAAAAAAGGTCATTGCCACTCGCAATCGCCTAGCTCTCCGTGTACTCTGCACACAAACATACATACGTACATATGCACACACGGCTCAGCTAACCATTTCGTTGCTGCTACAGTTGCTCTGGCTCGTTGTGACTGTGTCGCCGCGGTGGACGACTGGCCTGTGCTGGTCTGCCTGCTGCTTGCTGGTTGGTGTTGACTTAACGTGTCTGGGTGCACGGGTGCACTGCTCAACAACTGCTGTTGCCACTGCTGCTATTTCTACTGTTGCTCAATTGTTGCTAGTGCTGTTATTGTTTTTGCTCGCATTGCCTTGCAAAACTTTCCTCAGTTGCAACAAAAACTTCCACGACGTCTGATTTTGTTATTGGCACTTAGCAATGCTACAACGAATTGGTGGTGACTGAAATTGAAGTTGCATTTTTTTTGTTTTTATTTCCTACCTTTAAGTATTTAAAGGCTGAACATGAATGGTGCATATTTTGCTTTATTGTCTGGCGAAAAGCTTTTCCATTTATTAAATTGATTTTAAGCAATATTAAAAAATGTCGCATTCGTTGAAAATTGTTGCTATATTATAGTGTAGAATGTCGATGAACGATTTTTTGCTAGAAAATCAGCGATCGAATAAAACTTTTAATTTAGAATGCTTGCGCACGATCATTTGTGGTCCTTATGGGGGCCGCTGTGTCTGATTGGTTAGAGGTGCCTACTATGATTCTATAGGACCTGGGTTCGATCCTTGGTCCGAGCAACATCTAAAATAGAAAAAGTTTTTTTCTAACAGCTGTCGCCACTCGGTAGGCAATGGCAAAACTCCGAGTGTATTTCTGCCTTGAAAAAGCTTCTCATAAAACAATTTGCCGTTAGGAGGCGGCGTAAAATTGAAGGTCCCTATATTTGTGGAATAGCATCAGGACGCACACCACTAATGAAGGAGAAGCTCGGCCAAACACTTACAAAAGTGTAAGCACCAAAACATTATTATTATTATTATTGTTGTTATTATTATTATTATTATTATTATTATTATTATTATTATTATTATTATTATTATTATTATTATTATTGTTATTATTATTATTATTACATATTATTATTATGCATGGGAACTAGGCTGTATCACAAAAAAGTTCAGTTTGTTCCAAGCGATTTTGAACACTTACTAGAAGAGTATTTCAAAAAAGTGAACTTTTTTTTACTGAATACTGAAGTACTATCCTAATGAGTGTTCACACTTGGAACAAATTGGAATTTTTTCCGCCCATGCATCGTGATATGGTCTAATGTACATAGATATTTCATCTTAATTGCTCGCAAAAAAATTTCAAACAAAATCTCTGCCCCAAATTGTGGATCCTAATAAAAAAAAAACATTGTGATTACTAACTCGGAACGCTTTGCCAGTGCAAAATATGCAATTAGCCATTTTAATTAAAGATTTTCAGATAACCAAGCTTACTATTATAGTTTCTCACTGCTGCCATGCCACACGGTGCCCTTACTGCTGCCATATGTATGTACATTCATGGAACTTCCCATAATTCCTTTTGTCTTCCAATTTGCGCACTGACGCGCCACCTCCTCACACACCCGCAAACGGCTGAGTTCGATTGAGTTGGATTGGATAACACAAAATCGCATTTGTCAAATGGCATTGGTCCATTTTATATCACAAAACATATGCATACAAATATATGTACATATGTAAAAAGAAAAGCAACAAACAACACAGCAACTATAAAAAATCACAACGCTGTGATTTTACAAGCTTCATCCAGCGTTGCCAGTGCCCAGTAGGCAAAAGAAGGGCCTGACACCACTTCTAGAAACACTTCTAGCTAGCACTTCCATTGGCAGACAGGAGTCCTGCTGCTTCTCATTCTTTTTTTACTTTTCCTTTATGTGGGTAGGGTTTCCGTGTGGCCTTCCAAAAGCCCTTCCATAGTCCAATTTTTTCGTTGGAGTACGATTGCCTTCTGCACTTCACAGATGCTTTTTCATATTTCGGAAACACAAAAAAAAATATTTTATAATTTTACAACCACGTTGCCTCTGACGGAATTCGTATCCGCACGTTCCAGGAAGCTAACAAATAGTGACAAGCATCTCTGCGCACTGAGCTACAGCCACGCATGTAAATGTGTGATCAAATGTTAACTTTGAATCAAGGCCAGACCAAGCGATTGGGGCATTTGCAGGGTGATGTTTATTAAATTTTTTTTATTGAATTGCAAGACTACATCACCCTGTCTTAAGCCTTCCTTGAGAAGCTCTATGAGAAGGCCCTTTTCGAGAAGCACTTTCGTAAATGCCAACTGGGTGGCTTCCCCATACACCACTACATATTCACCCTCACCACTAACCTGCTTGCGCCATTCATTATGCGGCTATTCGTTTGTTGTTGGGCAATGAGTGCATTTGCGGACGTGGAGTTCATTGACAAATTGACAAATAAACTGACAGCGCATTTAATTGTGACATACAAACCGCAGAAAGTTCATTTTACGTGCACAGAAAAGGTACATACTTACATACATACATATGTACATTAGGGCGGTCCTTAAATGTATGAAGCACATTTTTATATCAGATTTCCTAAACCTCAACCCCTAAATCGATTCTCTTATAGAGTTAAAGATATCACACATAAATTTTGGTCCCGATCAGAGACCGTTCAAAGTTCAGATTCCTCTATGGAGACTCAAAAAATTAAAATTAATTTTTTTTCATCTAATACCTAAAATCGATACTACTAACATCGAAGATACCACATACAAATTTTGGCCGCGATTGGAGTCGGTTAAGGCGTGTCGCACATGGGTCAAAGTTAATTAATTAAAATTTTTGGAGTCCCCATAGTGAAATCTGAACTCTGACCCCTGTGCGACACGCCCTAACCGACTCCCATCGAGACCGAAATTTATATGTGATATCTGCGGCGTTTGAAGTATTGATTTTGGGTATTAAATGAAAAAAAAAAAATTAATTTTAATTTTTTAAGTCTCCATCGAGGAATCTGAACTTTGACCCCTGTGCGACACGCCTAAACGGTCTCCGATCGGGCCCAAAATGTGTGATATCTTTGACCGTGGTATTACCGATTGAGGGGGTGAGACTTAAAATTTCAAGTTTAGGGACCACCCTAATGTAGATACATCTTTATGCACTCATATTGTTTGTATGTATGTTAAGTTATTCTCGGTGAGTGTGTGCCACACACTAACCCGCCAGCGAATTCAACTTGGGTTTTCCCAGGTAAATGATATGGTAACAGAGTGATGGTGAGGGGAGAGCTCTGTATGCGCATCAATGCCATGCCTGTAGTTCAATGTGATGCGGGGTGGCAATGTAACAGTAAACAGCAACTCATTCCTTCCCCATTGTCGCTTTGCTCCTTTTTTTCTCCCACTCTGAGTTTCGCTTATGGCGCAAATGCTATCGTATGGTCATTCACGATCCAATTCAGCCTCATTACAAGTTGTCCAAAAAGCTCCCCTTATTTTAAACATTAGCTGCTTCACAAATCCGTTACTGTACTCTGCCTCTCCTGTCTTCACTTCTCGCCCACGCAAGGCAACTATCGATGTTTCAACTCAATTAAAGCACTTCGTTTTTGTTGTTGCTGGTTTGAGGTGTGTGTGTGTGTGTGTGTGGGTAAATGGGTGAGTGTTGCTGCTTGTTTGTGAGTTTGTTGGTGTGTGAGTGACCGCTGCATTTCTAAGCACTCGCTTGATGTGGATGCGCGGCGTGCGGCGTGGGTTGGAGAGAAGCTCGAGTGTCATTGCGAAATTATCCGCGAACAATTTGACATTTGCATTTTGCGAATTACATTGGCAATGACAGTATGGCACTCGGCAGGCCTCAGTGCCAATGTTGCATGTAAAGTGCGTCCAAAATCATTAATTACAACAAAGCTGAATGCATCAGCTATCTGGCGGATGTTGAGTGGGTGGAGGTGGACGAGGCGGTGGTGTGTGCGAAAGTAGCGCGAAATTCAACAAAAACTGACTGAATGAGCGCATTACGTTCATTTTTGCCGCTGAGTGGGTAGGTATGTAGTGCGAAAATTTGGGTTTAAAATTAGCAAATTTCATTGTGACATTATGCTTGCCACTTGGTAGCACTATGTCGGTGTATGTGGCAGTGTGTGTTTCTGTTTGTTTTTGTGGTGAGCATTGCAGTTGCAGGTCATTTTCAACTACAATAAGCACGACTCGTTGGTGGGCGGAATACAGGAGTTGCGCGAGTAAAAAAAAAACGGATGTATTGGCAATGCAATTTGATCTATCTTGAGATGTGAAATTCGTATTGATATCGATTTCTTTGTGATGATAGTTATCGTTATTGCTAATGTCACCGTTATCGTAATTACTGTCGACATTGTTATCGATATTTTCATCATTTTTAGTTGATACTGTTATCGATATGTTTATCGGAACCGTTAAAAACATCGTTTTTGACATTGCACTGGACAAAGTATTCCTTATCATTATTATCAGCTGTTGATATTAAAATTTTCTTTATGGAGATGTGAAATTCTTAACGATGTCGATTTTTTCGTTGTTGCCATTATAATTAATGTTATCGTCATTCTAACCAATTTTTACATTTTTATCAGTATTGTTATCAGTTTTTATCGATAGACTTGTCGTTATCGTTTTTTATCGGAATCGTCAAAAGCGTAGTTTTCGATTAAGAGTTCGGCATTTTTATCTTTATCATTACTATTTATTGCTGTTCCCGTTTTGTTATCGTTAAGTACCGACAAAATTGTTGTGATCATCTATGTGAGTGTTGGTATGTCATTGCTATCGATTACTGAACGAATATTATTAACGTTGGCGTCATTGGTTTTATCTCCGGTTGATGTTATCATGATAAGTAACATTACACGCAATCATATGTCTAGAAACTATAATCGTTTACTATTGTTATCGATATTAATACTATTTCGATATTATCAACTTTGTTGGCATAGCTCCTACATCCTACAAATATCGTTATACATTTCAGTATATAAAGGCTATCGATATCATTATCATTACTCGTTTTAGTTATCGATAATTTATCGAAACAGTTTTCAGGGCATTAATAGAATTGCCACTATCCGCATAAGGTATCTTCATTTTCGGGCAATTTTTCTCCCTTCTTCCGATGTTTCACACGATCTTTTGGCGGAGCTTAACCTCTTGACTACTTATTTTTCACAAGCCCCGCTATTAATTAAAATTTTATGCCTTTGAGAATGCGAATATGTAAAAAGTTGGTTGAATAATTTTTTCAATTGTTCCACGGTGCGTTCCTTTGTAGCTTCGTACATGTGTACATACATACATATATACATCTCTCATTGCAGCCACAACACACTGGTCAAGGCTCAAATTGCATGCGGACAGCGTGAAAAAGTGCGTAATTGTGTTGCTGACGTTTTTTCGAAGTTCGTAGTACGCTCTTTCTGTGGTTTCGTTTCGTTGGTTTTTGCTGTTTTGTTGTTGTTTTGAATATTGTTGTTTCTGCTATTGCCACTGCCATTCCCAATGCTATTGCTGCCGCTCTTATGGCAGCTTAATTGGACAGTTGGCTGCTTTTGCGGCTTTTAACCCTTTTCTGGTAAATTTTGCAGCGACTTTGAGCTGATAAGGCATATACATAGGCTTGTTGCATGTTGCATGTTGAATGTGGCCTGTGGTGAGCAGGGAGCAACACGAAGTGGCAATGCTGCACAAATCTGCATGTTGATGCTCAATTGAAACAGCGGGCAGCTAGCTGCTAGTTGTTTTTGTTTACTACTCATGTCAATCTCATCAGCAAGTCCTTTACTGGATTTGTATTTGGGTGTGAGTGCGTGTGAATTCGTTTCGCTTCACATTGCTGTGCGCTTGCGCTTATTGTTGCGGTCATGTAGCGACATTAATCAGGGCTCTGGCAAAGATAGCTACAACAAGATGGGGAGGGCGTATGCAGTTTGTTGGTGAGCGATGTGTTGGTGTGTCGGCGTCCTGCCGATAATTGGTTTCATTTTAATTTTCGCATGCTAATTTAGTACCCGGCTGTGTGCGACAATGTTCTTCTTGATGCCTTCTGTGCAGTTTGAGTTTCTTATTTCTTTTGGAAGTTTAGTGCGTTTTTTAAATAAAAATTCTAGATTCTAAATTTAAATTCTAAACTCAAAATTCAAAAATAAATTTAAAATCAAAATTGAAAACCAAGGTGCATCCATACAAGGTGGTAGCAAATGCATATAAGTAAAAATCCCGTGTATTTTGTTGTTGCTTTTTGGTACGTAAGGATGTCAAAACGAAAGAAAATGGGAGATAATTTTCGTTATTTCGTTTTGTTGGCATCCTAAAGTTACGCTATTTCGTCTTGGATGACATTCCACTGTACTAGTGTAGAGACAAAAATATCAAATCAGCTGTTCTAATAACACCACCTTGTATAGATGCGCCTTGTTGAAAACCATGATACAACCCTGATTAGAGATGGCAAAAGGGTAAATAACCAAATGGTAAATACCCGGTAAAATGGGTAAATTGGGTAAAAATGGGTAAATATCCGGGTATTTACCCAAAGGGTGGGTATAAACTATGTCGAAGAACATTTGGTGAACAAATATATTGTGCTGCAAAAATGAATGAAAAAAAAAATAAAAAAATGAAAAATACATATGTACATAGATATAAATGTATCTGTTTAAAACATTTAAAAAATGTGAGTAATTTTAAAAGACGTGTTAACTGATATTGTTAGCAAATAATATAGAAAATATAAAATTTTACAATAAAAAGTAACAGTACAAGCAATTTATCTGCAAAAACTGCGCAAAAGTGGCAGAAAACGGCGTTAAAAACATTGTTTTCATATTTATCCTCGATTTGGGTATTTATTTCAGTAAATACCCCGTTTTCACCCACGAAGGGTATTTACCAGGTATTTACCCGGTAGAAATCCAAAAAGTACACAACAAATGTACAACAATCACATTTTACTGATTGTCAAAATGATGTGTTTGTTGTATATTTGTTGTGTACTTTTTGTCAATGTGCATATAATTTGTTAGCGTAGTTTTTGTTTTTGTGCTGCCGCTATCACCTTATATGAATTCGCCTTGGATTCGCCTTGGCTTTGGTTTTTGTTTTCCATCAATTTGGGTTTTATAATTTTTCGAAGCAAAAAAAAAAACTTTTTGAAAAGAAGTGAACAATAAACGGTTTGAATAAGTTTACTAATAATAATAAGAGTAGATAGGCGCTTACACAATATGTTAGCGTTTGGCCGAGCTTCTCCTCCGATTTGTGGCTTGCGCCTTGATGTTGTCACACAAAGGGTAGAGACCTGCAGTCTTACGCCGAATCCGAACGGCGATTGTATTTTTATGAGAAGCTTTTTCAAGGCACAAATACACTCTTAGGTTTGCCATTGCCTGCAGAGGGACAACCGCTATTAGAAAAAACTTTTTTTATGATGTTGGTCGTAAGCTGGTCTCGAACCAAGGCTCGGCAGATCGGAATGTGGGAAGACAATACTTTTAATAATTGTACCATGCTGAAAACAAAAATTACAACTTTTGTTTCAAAACTAAAAAAAAAATAATCCAGGTTCAAATTTCCAATTTGAAGAGCTGTTTGCGCAGCTCTCAAAAAAATCACAGGAATTATTTTTCATTATT
>JAPVRG010236465.1:0-14191 GCA_029783565.1 Rhagoletis cerasi
GCAGCAGCAATTACATCAGCAACAGCAGCAGTATCAACAAGCGTCATTGGTTAGCAATCACACTGTCGCCAGTGAAACCACAAACTTCGCTGTTAACTCTCTAGTCAACACCAGTACCAACGTTCAAGACAGTGGCAGTGTTGGTGGTGCTGGTGGTGTAAATGTGAGCGGCCATATCGCTGCTGTTGCTAGTCCACACGGTATTGGTGGTAATGGTGGTGGCGGTAGTAATCAATTAAGTGTTCGTCAAAAAATATTAATTAAGCCACCGCCAACGCTGTTGCCTCTGCCGCTGCACCAGATCAATCAGCAACATCAAAGTCCACAACAACATCATCAACAACCACCATATGCACAGATTTCACAGCAACATCTACAACAACAGCTCCAGCAACAGATGAGCATAGCAATGCAACAGCTGACTCAACAACACCCGCAATCCTCACAGCAGCAGCAGTCACATTTGCCACAGCCGCAACAGCAGCAGTTGGCCCTGCAGCAGCAGCAGCAGCAGCAGCAGCAGCAGCAACAGCAACAACAACATGTGCACACGCAATGTCCGCCTCCGCAACAGCAGCAGCAGCAACAGCAACAGCAGCCGCAGCAGCTGACGCAAAAACAGCAATCACCGCCACGGCAGCAAAAACAGCCATCGCCATCGCAGCAACAAAAGCAATTATCTCCGCCTCGACAACAACAGATGCACACGCAGCAATCGGCGCAACAGCAGCAACAACAACAGCAACAAGCGCAACAAAGGTTCTCCGGCACATCAAATCGCCGTCAACAATTCTATGTGCCACCTCCGATGCAACAGCAATATCAGCAGCAACAGCAACAAGTATCCAAATCGTCTTCTACAGAATCGTACACGAATGCAACAAGTACGAATGCCAATTCCAGTTACGCTGGAAATAACAATAGTGGCGGCAATAATAATAACAACCGATCACGCTACGCACAACGTCCATCACAACAGCAATTGCGTCAGCAACGTATGCAACAACCAGCAATGCGTCAACAACGTTACAATTCGAGAGCATCATCGCCGCCACCAAATTTATACCGTTCGTCGACAAATCCATTTCAACGTCCGACACTCACTTCTGCTTCGTCGACTATTTCCATAATTTCCATATCATCGGAGTCTTCAGTGGAATCGATATCTTCAACGGACAGTTCGGAGTCGCCGTCGGCAGCATCTAAATCAGGTGAGTTTTAAAATATTTTCTGTTTTAATAGAAACGCTAAAAAATTTGGCGTGGAATGTGCTCTTTTTAAAGCATTACTAACAAACCGCCGAATTCAGGAAGCATTTTTCTTTGTTATTTTATCGATATCAAACTATTTGCAATAATTTTGTACAGCTGAAATGTTTATTTCTAAAAAAAAAAGATAATTTTCGTACATATACATATGCATGTTGTTGTAACCGCATACAAATTCACCAAAAAGTTTCTGGAAAATTATGCGGCAGTGACAGTCGTTGGTCAGATAAGGATCTGGGTCGTTCCTGTTACGAAGACCTGACTGCCGTGAGAACGATACATATGTATCTGTATCATTTAATTCGCTTCTCGTTCTCGACACCAGATTGGTCGTGCTTATTTTTATAGGGTGTGGAAAAGAGTTTTGTGTTCTTGCTCTAAGTGCAACTTGCTCTGCAATTTTTTTAAATTTCGTGCCTTTGATGTAGTTCTGCTTTTGGAATCATTTGAGGCGAATCATTCAAAAAAGGATAGCTTTCTTCAAGTTCAGGTAGCATATCCCAAATATCATGACACCCCGTCAAATGTACTGCTTTCGAGCTTGATGTTTCTTTAAGTAACAGTTAATGACTTCGCAGTTTGGCGTTCCGGGTCGTTCCGGTTATGTAGACACTACTGTTGTAGGCCTTCCTGACCGAGAATCATCGTTGCTTTCTTTTAAAGCAGCGCCACCGTAAACTTTATGCAATCAGCGCAAGCCTGTTACGCGTTCCTTCATTTACGGAAGTAAAATATGCACAGCTTAGTGTTTCATATTAAAATTTCCACAACTCAACCAAATCGCTTCAAGTTCTTTGATGAATACTAAGCGGTCAGCGGTGAAGGACTCCAGGACTTCCAAAACTGTACTGAATCCCAGCCTAGACTGACAAGCTGCTTGATAAAAAGGTTCAGTCAATTGATTGACGCTCGCTTCAACCAGCCTTCAATGAACCCAACAATCTTTTGGTGAAAACTCATTCGCAGTTAAGTTTTCGATTCTGAAGGTCTCTCGGGAAATGTTTCCAGTATCTAAAATAGTCTGTAACTCAGATTTGACTTCTTGCCTTGTCATTGGTTGCCATCAATCGCAGAAATAAAATGAAGTTAAGAGGAAACAACGGTGGCCCAAGCAGTGGTGTGAAATGAAAAACCGCTTCACTCACTAAAATGCTCTTAAAGTTCAGCACGATACGGAACCAAAAGAATACACGAACTTCATTAAGAGCTAAATAAACCGCACAAGCGGTTTGACAAACTTTATACAGAAGATGCATGTCGACTAGCGAACCAATTTAAATTTATGGCACGAGCGGTGAGGCAAGCAACGATACATCACAAGCGTCGCTACCTCTTTTACTTTAGCAGTATTTTCACTCGGCTGAGAGGGTTAATTTCCCCGTCGCTATGACGACAATATGTTAACTAACTTCGTTTTCCTTTACGATGTGTTCGTTTCGGAGACTTGAACTTCACGTTATTCTCAGTGGACGCGATGCTAACTTCTCTGCTCTGGTCCGGGTCTTCTGCATACTGTTTTTACTGTGAGTACAGGCACAAGAAGAAAAAATCTACGCAATAGTGAGTAAATTTTAAGCAGCATCATCGATGCTCCCGTATTGCGATTGCACCGATCCAAACAGGGTTAGATCGCCGAAACAACAGCTCTTGGCAGAGGTTCATAAAACATCCCCTGGACCCAACGACATATCGACAGGCCATAAACGGCATTCACAAGGAGTCTGTCCTAAGTTACACGGACTCCAAACCTTTGAATGCCGTTTCGAGAATTCAACGACTGGACGTGGACGACACTGAACTTCGTCTGCCTCGGGAGACACGCACCACGGTAGCACAACTGCGTTTCGGATAATGCAGCAGGTTAAACTCATATCTGAGCAGATTGAACTCAGAGGTGCCCAATTTATACCCGGCATGCCCCAGCATGCCCCATGAACCCTACTCAACTAACGCTCCTCTCCCCTTGGACCAATCCAATGGGAGTAGCACACTTCTTGGGCCTCCCGTTCGTTCAACTAGATGAAAACGACTGGGAGACAAGCCGACTAGGCAGGGATAAGTAAGCCGCTACAACAATAACAAAAATGCCCCCTGTAAACCGCTACAACAACAACAACAACATGTATTATTTTATTATTTATAAGATTTGTATAATTTTACTTTATTGCTCACCGTTTTGTTAGCCTTTATTACTTGAATTTAATTATGCTTTTTCACACTTTTGTTGTCCGCAACTAACAAAAAATTAATCCCATTTTCAATTAAAATTTACATTCGTTGAATACAAAATTTTTTAATTTTATTTTTGTGTTTCGTGTGAATTGAGTTATATCTTGCAGTGATACTTAAATCACTCCTTTTTTTCTATTTTCTCAAATAAACTAAAAATAGGCCAACAACGCAACCGTGAAGGAAGCGACCGTAGAAAGAAGAACCAATCCGGAAGCAGCAGGTCTAGTACGAGTAAATAAAAGGATGTATATTATCAAGCGGGCTGTATCTGTGCTACATTAAGCATTGGAATTGTAACAGCTGGCTTGGATAAACATCGCAAACTCCCAACTGACTGCCCACGATCCGAAGTGACCGGCCGGAAGGAGTGTATCGTAAAGCATTTCAAAAGCACAACGAAGAGTTTGTCGCGCGCTCAGTCTATTTACGCATGCATACACACTCAAAATACAACCACACTACATTCTAGCACACTATTAGGAATCTAGCGAGTTAAGTATGTGATTAGGAACTTTTACATAGTCCTGCAGCCACCATATTGTGGAACAGGTGGTCAATATCTTTACATACACGCATAGCAGTAGTGGTAATACATACATACATACATACATACTTACATACATGCATATTACTTGAGCGACGCTATGGAAAAAATGGTGGGGAAATTCCGAGAATTTGTGCTTGCATTATTCTATGTATCTACAAATAATTACTGGGCTGATTGATATTAGTAGAAATAGTTTATAACCTGTGCCTATTTTAAAGTAATCATTTAACAAGTAAGCGAAACATGCTAAATTATAAAAAAGCAACTGCAACAAAACATTAATGCAATACAGAGACACCGATGTTAACGCTGCTGATATGATGCAAATGATAACAATCTCATATCGTATGTAGTGTTGCCACACGATAAGAATAACGGTGAAAAATGAAATGACGATAGACATTGCTACTACGAGAATATCCCATGATCCAGCTAGTTAAAGAATATGAGAGATAGTATGCTTAGGCGAAGCAGAAAAGTTGAAGTAGGTTACAAGAAAAGTGAAAAAGGATTCAATAGCAGTTAGGAAAAGAGAGAATGAAAGTTGAAGAAAATACTACATAGAACGAGAGAGACGAATGCAGTACAGCAATATCCTTAAAAGTTAAACTTTAAACAGATTAAAGATAAGAAAAAAAAAATAGAAGAGCTTAAGTGATTTAAGAAAAAGTAAATTAGTAAAACCATAAGTGTATTGAAATGAAAAATAGTACATGCTTGTTTAGAGAAGCTAGTGCACCTGGATTATGATAAGAAATGAGAAGCAAACTCTGAAGATAAAAAGATGAAAAGGTTGAAAATCAAAGTCTATACCGTTATTAGTATTTAATTGCGTTAAATGAAAGCTATTAGTTGCTAAATAGTTAGAAAACGAATGTAAATGTATAGAAGGACACATAAGTACATGTAACTCAGTCATATGCTTTCATAATAGGATGTAAGTTAATTTTTCCCATAAAAAAATGGAAAATCCAAATGTTTTGGGTATGTGTATGGAAGCAGCAGAAGACAGAAGGCAGAAGAGGGGTATAGCATCAGTTTCATGTGATATAAAACGAACAAAAAATAAAATAAAATTGAAGGTTACTACAGATGCACAGACGCACGCATGTAAGGACATACAAGACAACAAAAGGCAGAGTTTTTAAATGCTGCGTAACTTCAACTTTTCTCGTTTTGCTAAATGAATATTGCAAGAAAAGGAATCAAATAAAAGTATGTAGTAGATAGATATGTATGCGAGTAGCTTTGTAGAATGTTTTGCGACAAGCTGTAGGAGAGTTTAATTAAAAAAACTGAAGACTGAACACATCGGGGTTTGTTGATTGCAAGAGTAGCAAGCGTAGCGTTTTTTCTTGTGTTTGTTTTTTTTTTTAGAATCTGCGTTCCTTACTAGCCAGCCAAGCAGTTTCTTAGGTTTTATTTCAATTGAACTTACTTATTTACTTAGAGCATTCATTGCTTGCATAGGTTGAGAACTTAACTGAAAAATCAAAGCAAAGATGATCAGATGCGACGAAGGGAAAGAGGGAAAAAACGTTAATTAATGAAAATAAAGTGAAGAAAAGAGCACTGAGGAGCATGGTAGTCGCTTTGAGGTTTTTTTAATTGCATTGGAAACTTGAGGAATTCACATTTTTTAAGGAGGGTAAATCGGGGCTGTCACTGAATCCATCGGAGTGAGATTTTCGTAAAATCTTCCGAAAATGCGATCACTGAATCCGAATCGTTAAGAAAGTATGCATTCAAAGTATATGCTACATTCGTAGCTATTCGAATTCAGTGTAAAAAAAATCATTACCTTTTCATGCGGAGATTTTAACTCATAACGTTTTTTAAAAATAGAAGTAATTTTATAAGCAATTACTTAGAAAATTTTCTTATAACACAGATAAAAAGGAGTATTGGATGAGAGGTACCTTCATCATAGTCAGAAAAGTCGACATTAAAGAAGGTAAGAATTTTGGTCAAACGATAAAGTTATTAAAAAAATTATAGGCCTTTTTAAATTTTTTTTGTTAATTATAAAATTTTCTTTAAAAAAATGAATTTAAAACAGATCAGTGAAAGTTTTTCATAAGTAGACTTGATGAAGAGACTTTCATAAAATAGACTTAAAACGCTTTATGAGAAAAATGTCACTTTATTGGTTATAATATAAATAATTTTATTGGTTATAATATAAATAAGCTCATACATTTTTAATTTCTACTTGCACGCTGTTTTTTTTTTCTAGACAAATTTTGCCGTTTTCAAAACTAAAATCAACTTAATTTTTTTATACCTTTGAGATCGATTATTTTGACTGGTTTTTGGCGATTCTATCTAACTTTAATTTCTGGGAATAAGGTGTCTAAAAAGTCGTATTGTCACAAAGTTGTAAATTTCGCAATGGTTAAAAATGATTTGTAGTTGTGAATCAGTTAAAAATATTTTTAGCCGTTTCGATAATTACATTACGATACTACGACTCATTATGACAGCTTGTGAATTCCCTAAATCTAAATTTGCTTAAAAAAAATAAAAAAAAATGTTATTTTGTAATGTAAGATTGTTTTTTAAATTTTTCAATTCAAACTTTCTCTAATCTAAAAAGCATACTACATATTTAATCTTTTAGTTTTTTTTCAGATATTTAACATTTTTTTAAATTTTTAATTAAATGTAAGTTTTAAAAAAATTAAAATGCAAATAAACAAAAAAACGAAATTAAAAAAATTAACGAATACAAAAAAATTAATACAATCAAATTATTATTTATTTATTTTTTGATTTTGTATTTTTTTGATTTTTTTATATTAATGCAAATAAAAAATAAAATTAAAAAATTAACGAATTCAAAAAAATACAATTAAATTATAATTTTTTATGCTATTTTTTGATTTTGTTAAATTAATTTTTTTTTGCATTTTGTATTTTTTTTTTAATTTATTTAATTTTATCCTTTTTTCTATTTTCTTACGTTTGTAATTTCTCGCAGCAATATTTTTTTAAATTTTTTCAACATGCCGTAATTATTTTTCATTTAATTAAAAAAAGCTACATTGTATTCATCGCAAACTTTCTTTTTATTTGTGCTGTATGAGAAAGTAAATTCTCTCAAGCACGCTACCATGCACTCAATGCTTTCAGCATTTCAAACGCTTTCTGTTCATTACTAGGAGATATTTTCAAGAAAAAAAAACAGATTTTCACTCAACGCCATGTTCCAAATCTCAACTGATCTGCTGTAAGTCTGAGCTAAGTTTGATTGTTCCGAATATTGTTCACAGGGTTTTAAGAATTTACTTTTATACATACTACAAACATACATACATAATCCACGTATTTCACAGCGTTATTTTCCCCCTCTTAGAGGCGTTGAGTTTTGGCAGCAGTTATTTTCACAGTTCAATTTGGAGGAGTCTTGAAGTTAGCGCGCATGCGTAATGGCGGGTGTTATTTTATATGTTTCCTGTACCTTTTCTCTTTTTTTTTTTGAGTGTTCCAAGGCATTTACAACATTAGCTAAGAAATAACAAAAAAACGGAACACTACCTAGTTACATACATAATTTCAGTCGTTAATTTTTACTGATTTTGTTATTTGCTAAGTTTCACACAAAAAATAGCTTAAAGATTTTTACTTATCACATAAGCAAGCCATTAGCTGATTAAGTGCAAGAATTGTTTTTAATATTATTATTCCTTTTTCTTTTTAATATTTAATATTCTATTCATATATATATGTATGCTATATATAGTATATGTATAAATGAAAATTATTGCTGCTGACTTGCAGCTTTTCAGTGCTGCATTTGTCGTGACTTATAAAGACATTTTCTTACATAGTACCTAGCGCGCAATGTTTTCCACCCGCACCCGGTGGAGTCTGTACTTTCAAAAGACTCCTCCTCTTGAATCTAAGCAATTCTGCTTCTAACTTGATTTATACATACATATATATAGCATATATAACTTCATATAATAAAAATACCATGTGCTGTTATATTACTATTACGATTGCCTACTATTCACTTTTAAATTATAAATGAAATTAATTTTTTAAGCTGTCAAATACTATAGATTCTTAATGAAAGTTTTGTTTAGTGGTTAAATACATGACCATAGCAAAACAAAAAAAAAAAACAAAAACTACAAAAGCGAAGCAAAAAAAAACACAATGCGAAAAACAAGGAATGTGTAAAAATCATTTTTAGTCTCGCCATCCAATTGTGTGTATATTTGTTCATGTTGTTCACTTTATCGATATTTTTGTAGTTTTACGACGAATTAGTACTATATGTTAATATAGTAAACATTTAAGATTATGCAAAATTACTATTGCACTTAGAATATACTAATTTAGTATTTAAAAAAACTAAGGAAACACCAACAAGTGTAGAGTACAGCATTGAAAAAGCGAGTAGAGAACTTTCAAAGCTGCGACTATGTTTTTGCAACGCTAACTACAGATGTTTTGACACCAAGCTGTGACAAGAACGGCAGTTAGGAAGCGCCGGCAAGGGAGTGGGAGTGTACAAGCGAATGCGCTCCGTTTGGCGGTATTGAAAAAAAAACAACATTAAATTGTTGCTAAAACCTGAAAACATTTGGTCGCTATCTCTTAGGAGTTGTAGCGCTGTACTGCTATTGCAATTCGCTTTGTTTTTTTATGTAAGAAACTGAATGGCAAATTTCTAACGATCGCTTTAGAAAATCGTTCAATGTGCAATTTGGCAAGCAAAGTTATTTGATTTTTCATGCAAGCAAGTATGATTTTCATTTTCCGGCTATAGAGATAAGTGAATGGCATGAAAAGCGCGTATCGAAGCGTGAAACGCTTGCTGTCGCGAAATATGCTTAATACGAAGTCTAATTGTAGTCAAATTGTGTGTTCTTTGCAAACAATACAATGTACATATTTTTATTATTTCTAACCGACTTCAAAAAAGGAGGAGGTTTTTGCTTAAAAGTTACTTGCTCTTTGAATGAGTTTTTAAGTTTATTTCTGAAATTCCGTCTTCAATTGAGCACAAAATTATTGTGGCACAACAGTGTGATGGTGCAATCGCTAATTATGAGTGGCCGCTAGTCAAAACGTAGGTTGAATGTCGAACATATGAAGCTACATGGTGCATTTGTACATACGTAAACGGCGCAGAAAATTGAGAGCTACATAGTTCTTAAAATTGTAATTTTTCTGAGTAGCTCAATAGTTTCGCAAAAATATTTTGTTAGGTAAAATGTTATTGCGTATTAAGATAAAGTTCCTAGATGAATCAATGATATCGTTCGATGAACTTTTGTCATCTCTCGGTATGCTTGATAGTTCTCCGTTCATACAAGTGTACGATGTACTTATACTGATTTACCGCCTCATCTGAATGTAACGTTATGCCATGCAAGATGTTTTGAATAGAGCGAAATAAGTGGAAGGCTGATGGCGCATGTGCAGGCGAGTACGTGTGCCGGGTCGACCTCGCGTTGTGATGAAACTCCTCTACGAGTTGTTCACAGTACTCATCCGAATTGATCGTTCGACTCTTTTCATACGGTATCCAAATATCGAGCTAACTGCTGCTTTTGCTGGAAGTGAATGCTTTTTTTTTAAGAATAATTATTATTTTTGGCGTTTACATTTTTGCTAAGTGTTTGGCTTCTCCGATTTGTGTTGTTGATGTTATAATTACAAATGCCTTCGAACGGCAAATGGTTTTTATGGGAAGCTTTTTCATGACAAATACACTCGGAGGTTTGCCATTGTCTGCCGAGGTTTGCCATTGTCTGCCGAGGGGCGATTGCCAGGATCCAGGGATCGAACCCAGGCGCTACGGAGTGGTAGTCCGCTTCGTTTAGAGCATCGTCACTGTAAACCTTACCCAATGTTTCACAATCTTGACAAGCGTTTTTCACTTTGCAAAAGTAAAACAGTAACAGTGTGGTGAAAATGCAGTTTAGACTTCCATCTTAATTTCAACGTTAAATATCCAAAACTCCACTAAATGTTGTCTTTTTTTTACAGAATAAAGGCTATTAAATGATATACATACATACATACATCTGCTCCAAACATACCCAATGCATTTTTACTTCACCTTATAGTTCCATTGGAGTGTAAGCAGTCTACAGTTTAAAAAGGCATCGTATTATGGCGATATTAGTAATGCAAGAGATTGTAATTTAAAGTTAATCGTGGCAAGGCGTAGAAAAATGAGCTATTCGGCTTTTTGCCTTCTGAAAGTGCTACTTGCAAAGCTATTTACTATTCTAGTGCAGAAAGTAGTTAATCGACTATGAGTTCGCCAGTTCCTTACAGAAAAGGTATATAGAAGTAGTAAAAGTTTGAATATGACGGTTAGATTCGTTAGTTCGGAACTATGTATCTCCCTTTTCCTGCAGGGTGTGGAAAAAGTTAATTTTTCCCCTTTTTTAGTTTTTTTTTCACTACTAATTTTTTTTCTAAAAATCGAAAAAATATTTAAGTCGAGTTTTTCTCCTGAATGAATTAGGATAATAAATTACAGCATATGTGGCTTACGAAATGGCACTAGCAAACAATTTTTAATTGTAAAAAATTTTTAGTAAATTTTCAAATCAGCTTATTCTCTTTTCACGAATGCAAATCCCGTAGTAGAGTGCTCAAGAAGCATTCATTCCCTTGTATGTACGTTTTTTTGAGAACATCGCTTGAATAGAAATATAGCATGTTACAATATGTTGCTCGTTCTTACAGCGCTGCTCGCAACTGTTGTGCCAGTACTCATTTACTTACATTTTATATATGTACATATGTACATACAGAAATAGTAGTCGCGCTTGAGCGGTAGTTATATGCCATTCTATCAGTCTATGTAAATACACCTTTTTTATTATTTATTGTGCGCGAAGCGAAAAAAAAACAAAATAAAGTCTAGTGAAATGCCTAGAATATTGCCGCAGTGAAATTAGAGAAAAAGGTATCTTAAAAATTGTAAAATTAGATATCAATTTTTATTATTTGAATTTTTTTATTAACAAAAACTGGTTTGCATCTAGTCGTGTGGCGTTCGCTGTCGGTATTTGTATGCATTGTTTTGTTTTTGGAATTTTACCTCTCCACTTTGAGTAGTTCAAAAATTTGTGTGCTGCGCTGTTTGTTGTATTTATGTATGCCCGCATAGCATTCAACTACAACCACCTAGTTACGTATACGCGGCCGGAAGCTGCGATTTTATAGTAGTGCATCGAAATTATTCACAGAAATGGTAGTTTTATCGAAACATTTTTCGTAATACATTTATAACTCTAATCTGGTGTCTTCAATTCTTTATGAACTAAATTTTGAAAAATAGTTCAAGAATCTTAAAGAAAACAAAATGAAATTGAATTGAATATTTTAAACAGAAAATGTTTTTGTAATAAACAATTTCTTTTAGCTGAAGTTACTTAAATTTTTTATAAATCAAATTAGAAAAAATATTTTATAAATTTATATTAAAAAAGAGAACCAAAATAGAAACAATTATGAATATTTGAATGCTTTTTGCTATAAAATCGATAACAGTACTCAAATTAGATAAATATATAATTTTCATGACAGTACGTACGTTAAGCTGAAATCAGAAAATTTTATTGAGGACAAGTTTGAAAAAAGTTCAAGAAAAGTGTGGCTCAGATTGAAAGAAACTCGCCCAAAAACTGAATTTGGCAATGCTAAGGTGTAAATAATGCCGTTAGATGATTAATTTTTTTTTTTATAAATTAGGGAAGTGTTAGTTGAGATGTGCATAAGATGTCAATAAATCTGGTGTCTTAAGATTTCGGGTGTATTCGAGCTGCAATAAATGCGGCAGTGTTACTTTTTATGAAAAAGCCTCACGTTCTACACGAAAATTTGGGTAAGTCTGCCTACATAACGTGTTCGAGGAATGAAATTTTGACGATCCGCTGCTCATCACGAGCAAATCAAATGTAGGATACAAATTTTTACTGCGCAATTTCTGCAGCATTTAAGTAGATTTTCAGTTGAGTATCAGCAACGAAGCATCAAGAAAGCAACTAGGTTGCAATATTGCGGCAATTATTACGCAGCTCGAACACACCCTTGGGTTTGAGTTTTGGTAAGGCGATACATATATCCGAAAGCAAACCGAAGAATTGTTTAAAAACACATTTTGAATTGATGGCGATATGCACTGCAGCTGTTGCAGTAACCGACCGTTTACCCATCGCAAACTACCCGAAATAAGAACACGAATATATTTAGGCAACGCACAAACACGCAGACATCACATTAATAACGAAAAAATACTATTAAACTACAAGCGGGCGTACAAAAAGTCAAATAAAAATTCTGATAAAAGTGCACTAAGTACGTCATATTTTTTCTCTCGCTCGTTTAGCAATATTTGTATGTATGTATGTATGAGGAAAGTAGTGAATAAAAAAGAAGAAACCAATTTAATACTACTGCAAAGGAGTAAAAAAAAATAGCAATTTATTTCAAACTACATATATTTATATGTAAATATGTATGCACCCTAAAACGTTTTGAAACAAACATTCAACTCTTTCTCACAACTCAAACCTACAAACATACACAAACGTGCGAAAAATAACAACACACAAGTCTACATACGGTTGCTAATTACATACATAGTCTAGTTAAATAGTGCGAAAGTCGACGTATGATATCTTCAGTTGAATACAACAAATGAAATAAATACAAATCGTTGAAGAAAATGTGAAATTTTTAATTTTACTTATATATAAATATATCATATATATATATGTATATACATATGCATAAAAAGCATTAAATATTAATATAAATATTAGTTCGTGTAATTTAAAAAATTTTTATTTAACGTAACTTAAAAAAAATCCATTGTATAAAAATGTAAAATTAATATGAAGGAAATTACGCTAGAAAATATTCAAAGAAAAAAATAGATTACCTAGTAAAGCGTAACAAAAAAAAAACAATAAAAGTTTTGAAAAATCACCTAATTATTTTAGGTATACGTAAAAACTAAAAACAGCGTTTTTTTACTCAACAATTTTCGATGGGGTCAGCTGGGTGGTCACAGGTTTAAGAGACTTTATTAACACAGTCTATCAGCTTCGTAAGACTTCAACACAGTCAAACACGTAGCACTTCATGGATATCTTAGTTTCGTTCCTTCTTTATCCAAATCAGATTACAGCGGTGGAGCACCAACTAAATATCTGTACGGTCAAAAATCGCAACGCTAAGTCTCAAGCGCACAGAACTTAACAGTGGCGGTAAACTCGGCGACTATGTTTAAACATAGCTAAAATCTCTCGGGCGCAAGCTGGTTATTGTAGTGTATTACGCCAACAAGTGCAATGTTTTTGCAGCCAAATTAACAGCTCTGGCGAACGCCTGCTTTAAACCCCCAGGGGACTATTCAGCTTTCCACATGCTCTTCCAGTTTTACCGTCCTAACACCAGAAGCAAGATTCCTTGGTTTGGTATTTAATGGTTATGAAGATACACACGAGATATACCCCTCTTTCCGAAAACAAAGACAAGGCGTATATGATCTTTTTTGAAAACTTGTGGTATTATGCTAGTGCACAGAAAGGCTTCAAGACGATCCAGCGCACACAGGCAGATCTAGGCGATTTAGACGGCCAAAAATATTTTCTGATCTATATATGTTCTACACCATTTCCTGTTGGATTTTGGAAAGCGTCAATTGGATTTTAGAATAGGTGTAGTGGTAAGTAGTGCGCGCTTCCGCTCCGCAGGCCTGGGTTCAAGCCCTGGCCAAAGCAACATCGCAAAAAAATTTAGAAAAAATGTTTTCTTAACAGCGGTCGCCCCTCGGCAGGCATTGGCAAACCTTGGAGGGTACTTTGCCATGAAAAAGCTACTCACAAAAATACAATCGCCGTTCGGAAACGTCGTTAGACAGGGACCTACACCCTTTGTGTGACATCATCAAGGCGCACGCCACAAATCGGAGGAGAAGCTCGGCCAAACACTAACATATGTGTAAGCGCCAATCTATTATTATTATTATTATTATTATTATTATTATTATTATTATTATTATTATTATTATTATTATTATTATTATTATTATTATTATTATTATTATTATTATTATTATTATTATTATTATTATTATTATTATTATTATTATTATTATTATTAT
>JAPVRG010236466.1:0-11467 GCA_029783565.1 Rhagoletis cerasi
ATACAATGATATATTAACGAGTAACAAGAATATTCTAAATTTTGGAAAAAGAGGCGTAGCCACGCCCACTTATGGGTTTACATTTATATCTCGGTAACCGCTTTACCAATTTCTACCAAACTTGACACGAGGGTTGATGTTGGTCCAACAAACAAAATTGCTGAAAATTTTTGAAATCGGACAATAACAACGCCCACCTCCCATATAATAGTAATTTGCAGAAATACAAAAACTGCGATCAATCGGTAACTGTTGAAGCTAGTTAACTCAAAATTTATGTTTCCAATAATTCCTTAGCAATAAGTACGAGTATAACAAATTTTTAGAAAATGGGCGTGTCACCGCCCACTTATGATAACATTTGGTTGAAATCGGTCTAAAAGTACGCCCACTTTTCATATAACGGTAAATTTCAGAAATATGAAAACTTCGATATTTCAAAATCTAGAAACGGTAGTTTACTCAAAGTTGGTACTCACAACAATCTCGTAACAAGAAGTAAGATTTTTATGGACTTAGGGAAAAGGGGCGTGACTACTTAAGTTTATATCGGTAACTGCTTTACCGATTTCTACAACGCACAGCTAAAAAGCTGAAAAAGGATAAAAAACCTCCCCTTTTTACCACGTAACGTTAGGTTTCAGTATCGTGAAAAACGAGGCTTCATACGTGCGCCGGGTATTTAATGTTCGGTTTTACCCGAACTTAGACTTCTTTACTTGTTTTATTTTTTTTTTATTATGTCTTTAAGTGAAATTTGGAGCGGAAAGCTTCAGAAAAAATACCCAATAGTGCCGAAAACCCCCCTAAAGAGTCCGAAAAATTAACACGGTGGATCCTAAAAAGTACCGAATAATCAAAAAAAATCCGAAAAAAAATCAGAAAAATATTGAGAAGTAAAACACCAAGGATTCCAAAAAAATACTGAGCTGTTCCGGTAAAAATCTTACAAAGTCTTGAAATTTTCAAAACATAACCAAAAGTCCGAAAAGATACCGAAAAAATACATACGAAAAATTCCGAAAACAATCCAAAAAGCTCCTATTAAATCCAGAAAAGCCTTATAAAAATTCTGAAAAGTAAAATATGAAGAATCCCGAGAGATACTGAGTGGTCCCCGAAAAAGTACGATAAAATCTTAAAAAGTCAAATTGTTCAAGTGAAAGCTAAAAATATTTGTATGCAAAGAAATGAAACAAGGTTCTTTAAGTAAATACATTTTGCTGCATATTAATTGTCTTTAAGAATAGCGGCCGCTGTGGTGTAGTGATCAGAAGGCGCGCTACCATTTCGCTGAGCCTGGGTTCGAGCCCAGTTTCCGGCCAATATCAGCAAATAAAATAAAATAACATAAAATAAAATAACATAAAACAAAATGAAATAAAATAAAATAAAATAAAATAAAATAAAATAAAACAAAATAAAATAAAAGTACACATTTTGTCTAATAGTAGTCGCTCTTTGGCAGGCAATGGGTAACCTCCGAGAGTATTTCTGCCTTGAAAAAGCTTCTCATAAAAATACAATCGCCGTCCGGAGTCGGCGTAAAACTGTAGGTCCCTCCCCTTTGTGCGACAACATCAAGGCGCAAGCCACAAACTTAATATTATTTTTATTATTAAAAAAAATTTTTTTACGAAAGTTTTGCGTAGCCTTTCCATTTGATAAGTGGTTACATATGTTTAAATATTTATGAATTCGATTGATAGCTACGAACTATTGGTGCCAACTCTGCAGCTATTGGCAATCTGGAAATTATCAGAGAGAGAACTTTCCTGCTGACATCTTACGTACATACATATGTATGTACATATATATACATGTGTACATATCTACATGTACACAACAATCTATTGCCCACAAAATCGAGCACAAACAGTGAAATGAAGAATGCTTGTGCAGTTCAACGAAAAAGGATACCTTTGGCTTGCTTTACTTTTGGCAGCATTGTCTGCGTACACGAGCAATGAAGCAATGAGCTTGCAAGCATACAAGCATACCTACACTTTTGCATACTACTATCTACATACTCCGTACATACAAACAATCTATTTACAAGCACTTCATCTGTGCATTTGAATACACCCGCTAAGCATCCACTTACAACAACAACCACTACTACTCGCATTGCGTTCACAGTTATTGTAAAAAATGTTGATAACATAAAAAAGAGGAAAAATGAAAGAATGAAAGAATGAAAGTAAAAGAATTGAAAATAAAAGAACTAAGGAAGTGTGTAGTGGTGGGTGGAGGGGGCGGCTATAGAGCGCAATAAGGAATCAACCCTCGACACGTTCGCTTTTTTTTATTGTTTATTCTTTGCTGGTATAGGGCTCTGGGACGCGGCGGGCGTAAGGGAAATCTGCAGACTATCCGGTTTGAGTTCATCTATTCACTCAAAACTCTCTAAACAATTTTTGAATGCATACAGCAGCTGTAGTAGTAGGCATTGTTGTTGTTGTTGTTCGTGTTGTTTTCTATGCTAATGTTAATGTGGCTGCTCCAATTGTTTGATGCAGAGTTCGCCAAACTTTTTGGTGGAATGAAGAGCTTTCTATTTAGTAAATTGAAAAATTTGTTACTTAATTTGGTTTTGATATCGAAGTGAAACACCGAAATATTAGAACGTCGCTCGCGGCTTTCCTTTAAATGAAAAAAGATTTCTAGTAAGGATATTTATTACGATTTGCAACCGAATTGTCACCAACTAGTGTTTTTTTCTTCTAATATTGAACTTAGAATGACCAAATCTTAAAGACGTTTTTTTTTTGCAAACAAGGCAGTTTAAGCGCTTGTCTATACGATTTTAAAACCTCTATATGAATTTTTTGTTATTCTAAAAATTAGTAATTCATCAAAAGACTATGCTAAATTTTCATTAGAAAAAATAGTTTGCATTGCTGTTAGGAAATCTACGTTATTCGTAAGTTTTTCACTTTTTGCTTTCATCAACTCAATAAGTAGTAAAATAAAAGTGCAAGATTAGAGCGCGTTAGGCTTAGGCCGGTTTGTACGTACCTTTGCAATTAAAAGAGAGTATGTCTTTGTCATAATATCGCCGGAACTAGCGTATCTTATAAGCAGGCCTGGGCGACGCCACGTTATTGGTAAATCATTACTGTTACCTTCCACTTCACTGGTATTACCTCTTAGTCTTTTTCAATCTTTCTTTCTTCTTGCTTAAACTACCTAAACCAATAGCGCTTCCCCCCAAGAAAAAAGTTTAAGGCTCCCTGATTGTTAAACAGCAGTAGGTATAAAAGCAACAACAATAATAACAATAACGACCATGTCTGCTGTTTCAATGCTGTAAAAGGTAGTGGAAGTAACGTAGCTCGATACCAACAGACAAGTACATTTAGAAGAAACATTTAAAATAAAAATACGCTGAGAGAAAAAATAAAAAACTTAGACAGTAAGGTATAACATTTATTCATAGTATAATGGTATTATTTCTAAATCTATAATATAGATTGTGCTACTGCGCAAAGGCCATGAACCATATCAGGAAGAACAGTCAGTGGACAAAAGAGTTTACTCCTGGCTCAGCCGCTCAGTAATTCTTTCAATCTACCGGTAAGGAAGGTAACGAAGCTGCTGTCAGTGAGTAATCTGCCTTCTGAGCGACTATCGGGAGTCTGGCAGCCATCAAGGCTCTTCTTTCGCAAAAAAACATGTTCCAGGACTGTGGCTAATGGAGTGTTCATTTTGACAAGGCTCGCATGGAGAAAGTTCCAACCCGCTTACGGGCGATAAATTAGCAACAGATAGCGTACTTATGTATATGCATGTATCCATAAACAGACCGGTCATAGAAGCGCGCGGGGTAGGGATGCAAAGATCGTGTGCAAATCGTACGTCAAGAAGCTTATCAGCTTGCCTGTTGGCAGCGCTAATCTTTAAACTGGGTCTCTTAGCTAACAAAACGCAGCAAGTGACGTAGACTTTTTTTGTAAGATCACTGCAGAATATGGAGAATTCTATCACCAGAGAAGCAAAAATATTAAGGCACTCTGCCCTGCACCTTAATCTGCCTGCCTATTCCTTTTGGTACAAACACAAAAAAATATATCGTACCTCACGCCGATTCTTCAGGCGCGAAGGCAATGCTAAGAATGCTCTGAAAACAATAGGTCGTCTTAAATTTTTAAATCCTCCGAGATTTAACTCAGCGCGTCCAATTAAAAATTTAACATTAACTGTTCCACTTGTTCAACTTGTAAATATTCTTAATCGTAAAACGTCGTTTAAAATTTCCTCCGTGTGCCCAGACCGTTGCGACAATAACTACAACAAAAGCGATATGTCTAAACCATTACAAAAACAAATACCAGCATAAAAAATAAGATGAGATTTTTTAACTGTGAACACGTAGTTAAAAAATATTAAGAGTCACAAAGGAAGATGATGAAGTGAGCGGTAAGTCACAGAGGAGGAATTCAAAACACTACACAATAACAGTAGAAGCAATAACAACGCTAAAGTAGAAGTTTTGCTAGCAAAGCAAGAAAAAGCCACATACACATACACACATAAACACAGAAGCGCGCTAGAACACACACATCGGCGGTTAATGCAAAGGCAAAGTGAAAGCCAAAGTACAAGTAAAAGGCAGCAAAGCAAAACAAATTCAAGTGGAGCACGCGCGAAGGGCCCGACAGACGAGGCGCGGAACGGTGCCACACGGTGCGGCCTAGCACGAAGGCAAAGGAAAACTTCGCGCGCACATAAACCACCCTTGAAAATTGTTCACGTTTCGCACAAAGCAGCAGTAGTAGCAACAACAACAACTATCAGAAAAGCATCGACAATCGCGGCAACAAAATTTTAAAAATATGTGTAGTGAAAAAAGTTGCAAGGAAAAAAGGAGCGCGCTGCCAACCAACCACCCACCAAATTGTAAGTTCGTAAAAAAGCAACTCACCTCATTGCAACGCGCGCTTGGCGCTTGACTTTGCTGCCGGCGTCAGAACTACTGATGAGAAGTAACTACCTTAGAGAGTATTTGCTGGCAATAAAAGTAGTAGTCAGCCTGCGTCGCAACGTCGCAGCCGTCACCTTGGTTGTTTGGCACTGGTTTGGCGCTCGCTTTTCGCAAAGGACGACTGTAAGCGCTTTACCGTTATTGATGCAGTGCTTCTCAATGCGGACGCGGCACGGTGGGGCACGGCGCGCCTGGTTGACTTTGAATTTGCCGAGTTAGAAAGAGATGCGCGCTTAGAAGAGCTGCCGTCGGCATCGGCGTCGTCGTCGCTGTCGCCATCGGGAAGAGTGCGCGTTACGGCGCGAAAGAAAGAAATTATATTTTATTTTATAGGTTTTTTTATATTTTTCTATAACATACAGCCACAGCCACTACCACACAGCTATGGCGAAAAAAATGTTGCTGTGTTTTGCAGTAGTAGCAGCAAATAATAATTGCAAGAGGAAAGTGAAGGTTGCAGGGTGCTGTAGTGACGTGAGGCACTCTTACAGTGTTGGCAACACTAACGGTAGGCGGCAAGGGGAGTACTTAGCTAACTGTCTGATGTTAGTAGTTGCGTTGCTTTGCGTTGTGCTGCTGTGCTTTGCTGAAATTACAGGGAGACATTAATTTTTTAGAATTACGCGCGCATATGAGACAAGGATATAGAAAACACACAGGATAACAACGACGATAGAAGCGAATTTCTTTTTCCGTACCATTCCAATGGAGAGCATAGAAGGTGCGTACGCGCGTATATGTATGTAACTATTAGCAGAAGGTTGGCGCGGAAGTGGTAGGTGGAATGAGATGGTGTTGTGGTAGTGTGGCTTAATGACGCGATTTTAGGCAAAAGGTAGAGCCGCACTAGCGTACATACATACGTGCATACAGACATAGTGCGCGCGTGTGGAGCAGGATGAATGGGGAAGGAGTAGCGCGTTAAGTGGTGGGAGAAGAGGTAGGCGATGTTGGTATGTTCATTGTAGGTATTTATTTTTTACGACCGCTATATGTTGTGTAAAATAGCGCATTTGTGCCACACCGCCATGAGTCCTTGGCAATTCGCGCACTAGTCAACTTGTTAGAAGCAGCATCAACGTTCTACTGCAGACCATACCCGACCCGATACGTGTGTATTCGTAAGTACCTCTACCCTAAGCACGTTTTGTCGAAATTTAAATATTGCTGGTTTCCCTTTTTTAACTTTCATTTTTTAGAGCCTGTCTACTCTCTTAGTACGCGTCAACAAAATATATTAAATATATGTGTTTATGTGTGCATGTATATTCGGTTATTTGACATTTTATGTATGCGTTTTAGAGCTTTTTAGATTATTTTTTGCTACATTTAAAAGAATTAATGGCCTGCGCTGGCAATATACATAGTATGTTGGCTGCCAAATGTTTAGTTTTGAGTCATACAACCCCATTAAATTCTCGTACATAAATACATATATATGTACATACATAGAAAAACATATTCGCTGCAGAATATATCACAGTTTAATTGGAATACTTAAACAGCTTTGTATATCGAAAAATTAAGGTTAAAAAATAGGAGTTAGCTAGAAGATAAGTGATTAAAATCGACTCGACAATAGAAAGTACATATCAGGAAACTAGGTGCCTCATGGAGCTACCTAGCCAGGCATCCTTGGAAATCCTGATAGAAACACACTTTCCTATTCGATTGATAATCTTCTTACATCAATTCCAGCTCAGGCACAGGGGAGTTTCGTTGAAGATATAGTAAACAGAGATAAAGTAGCAAAATCACCCCTCCCCATGGGATTTGGGGCCAATAAGCCACTTATTGCTTATCCACACAATTGGCATAGTACAGCACGCCCACCACAAGGATGGATCTGTCTAAAGCGCTTTCCATCAAGTGGTCAGTATCATTGAAAAATCGGTTGAATATGGAGACAATTCACTATAAGAGCGTGCAATTGCAGGCGTATGTTGATGACCTCGACATCATCGGTATCAAAAAAGCGAGGTATGCCCTGCCTTTGCCAAATTCGATAAGGGAGCAAATCGGATGGGTCTGGTGGTAAACGAGGACAAGACGAGGTATCTCCTGTCATCAAACAATCAGTCAGCGCATTCGCGCTCGGCACCCACGTCACTGTTGATAGTTATAATTTCGAAACAGTAGAGAACTTCGTTTATTTGGGAACCAGCATTAACACCGATAATAATGTCAGCCTTGAAATCCAACGGAGAATCACTCTTGCCAACAAGTGCTACTTTGGACTGAGTAGGCAATTCAGAAGTAAAGTCCTCTCTCGTCGTACAAAAACCACGCTCTATAAGTCACTCATCATGCCCGTGCTGGTATATGGAACAGCAGCATGGACAATGACAACATCCGATGAGGCGGCCCTTGGAGTATTCGAGAGAAAAATTCTACGGAAGATTTACTGGCCTTTACGGGATGGCGACGGCGAGTACCGCACACGATGGAACGATGAGCTGTGAGAGCTTTACAGCGGCATGGACATTGTGCAGCGAATTAAAGTACAGCGGCTCCGCTGGCTTGATTATGTCGAATGGACACTGACGCTGCTGGTAGCAGAGGAAGCGGGAGGCCTCCTCTGCGTTGGAAAGACCAGGTGGAGAAGGACTTGGCTTCACTTGGCATTTCCAATTGACGTCAGTTGGCACAGAAGCGAAACAACTGGCGTGCTTTGTTGGACTCGACCAAAATCGCTTAGGCGGTTAAAGCGCCAAACAATAAAAAGAATAGGGAGTGATAACTATCTGTATACCGATTGGATACTTCGGGATTCAAACACTTCAAACAGTTCAGCTCCTGGGTATATCTATGAAATTTATCGAACGGATCCTTGTAAAGCTTAAGGGTCCATCCTTACGATTCGATGTCGAAATCCGGAATTATTAGCTTACTTTGATACCTGATTCTGTGACGGTGACCAGATGGCCATCGGTTTTTTCGGTCTTAGTGGGAAGCCTTAGAGGGGTATACTTCGCTGAAGGCCCTCGCTATACCGAAGCCACCACGCTTTATCTGCGTCCATTCGCAGCAAACTCATTAGACGCGTTCACGAGTGGTTGAGCTTATTACTTGAGGGCACATGGCGCTCGGTGTTTGCGCTCCCGTACCTGGGAAACTTTGTTATTAGTAGAGAAGATAAAAATATGCGCGAAAAATTACGTTTTATGCGCATAAAATAAGCACTAAAATCAGCGAAATATTCTCAATAAAAAAAAAAATATGCACAATAAAATTCCTTAATTTTGGTTAAAAGAAAGACAATCAGGCAGGTTCTGCAATTCACTTCCGAGTGAATTTCAACCCCGCTTTTCAAATCCGCTTTAAATTCAATTGACTTTTTATTGAGAATATTTCGCTGATTTTAGTGCTTATTTTATGCGCATAAAACGTGATTTTTCGCGCATATTTTTATATCTCTAGTTATTAGTATCGATAGTATGAGAAAATTGCTTCGAGATACTTATGGCTCAACTGCAATCACCAAAGTACTGGACGATATCCGTCAAGAGTTCGATCAAGGTCACCTAACACTTTTATTCCTTCTTGATTTCTCCAAAGCGTTTGACATTGTCAACCACAGCCTTCTGTGTGGAAAATAAGCTAACTATTTTGGTTTTAAATTAAATGCAGTAAAACTTCTAAACAGTTATTTAGGTAACAGAATGCAGAAAGTTAAATTCGGCAACACATTTTCAGGATTGATGGGAACATGTTGTGGAGTACCACACGGCTCTGTTCTAGGTCCTCTCCTCTTCAGTATTTTTATGAACGCTTTTTTCAACTCTTGCTCACACGTTCGTCTGCACGCTTACGCTGACGATGTTCAATTATACATCGCTAACCATAGCGATGCTGGTAACAGAGGAAGAGGAAGGCCTCTTCTGCGTTGGAAAGACCAGGTGGAGAAGGACTTGGCTTCACTTGGCATTTCCAATTGGCGTCAGTTGGCACAGAAGAGAAATGACTGGCGTGCTGTTTTGGACTCGGCCAAAATCGCTTAGGCGGTTACAGCGCCAATAAAGAAGAAGAAGAAGAAGAAGAAGAAGAAGAAGAAGAAGAAGAAGAAAAAAACCATATTAGCAAGGTTCAGGATATAACTCTAAAGCTAAATGAGGACTTGTGCTCAATTCTTGAATGATCTGCTGAAACCCTCCTCTGCCTAAATGCTCAAAAATCTAATGTTTCACCAATATTTAAAGATAAAATGCTACTTTCTGAAATCCCTCACCTTTATATTGGAACTACGAAGCTGCAATTGGTAAAGTGAGAAATCTGGGTTTTACTATAAATTCCAAGCTGACTTGTGAGGACAATATCAATGAAGTTGTGGGAAAAATTTACTCCACGTTGCGCTGCCTCAGAGTATCCTCACTTTTCGTACCCTCAGACACGAAAAAAAGCTGGTCTCAAGCCTTATTGTTCCCCAAAGTATGTATTTCGAAATACTGTACTAGACTCTCATTCCCTCCACAAACTCGATGTTGCATTTAATCATGCCACTAGGTATGTATATGGCCTGAAGAAATTTGACCATTTATCTACCTTGAGAAACTCGTAACTTGGCTGCGACCTGAGAAACTTTATAAAAGCTCGTATTTGTATATTTATGTTTAAATTGCTTGCTTGTAAAAAGCCGGAATATCTGTATGATAAGATTAAGTTTTCCAAATGCACACGCGCCTTTAATTTTATATTAGCAAAGTCTAATTAGTCTAATTATGTAAGCACTTCAAGACTTTTTTTGTTAATGGAGTCAGACTTTGGTACTCCCTTCCATAGTCTTTAAAAAACTCGCTTTGTGAAAGCAATTTCAAAAAACTTATCTTTGAATATTTCACGGATAAAGTCGCATAATGAGGTTGTTATAAATTTTCTCTTTAGTTTTATGCAATTTCTGTTTATACTCTAGTTACTACATTTATATTACAACTTTTTATTCACCCTTGCATATATCTATATTTATTTTTACATAGATACATTTTTTTATTACCGTATACTTTTATTCTAATATTTACATGTACTTACCTGTTCTTTGCATTGCGCAATAAAAGGTTAAATCTTAATGCGCTACTGTATTTAACGAAATAAATGAAATAAAATAAAATGAAATAAAAATGTCTACATATTTTTTCAACTACACAAGGTTTGTTTCAGTACAACAAAACGTAAGGAAATAAAAAAATTAACCTAAACAGCAAAAGCATACAAATAGACCTTCGCACACTTTTGATCTTTCATCTTCGTTAAATAGTTCCACACCTCAAAAAAGACCCTTTTTTGCGAATTTTGAAATACACATTTCTTCATCAGATACGCTACTGACTGCTCCATTTTCTTTTTCTGAAGATATGCGTAAAGAATATGCCTATAACTGTAATTTTAGTAGCTCTTGGACTTTTGCAATTATTTGTCCATTGCAAAACCGGCTACATAAATTTTTATTTCCTAGATGAAATATGTATATTTTATTAAGATTTCACATTAGTATATAGAATTTCCTTAACGATTCAACTTTGCAGCGCCAAAAACCAAATAGTTAATTTTCCCATAAAAGAAAACTCAAAACGTGCTATACATATCTCGAAAAGTCTACTTTTAATACATTTTTCATACTTTTAATCGGAAGCTGAGTTTTTTTTTACACAAAAAATGTTATTTTTCTCAATTCCTAAGCATTTTCCAATGAGTAATAGAATGCGAAAGAGTGGAAGTACCGCATAGCGGTCGCTGCACGGCGGTCGCTGCACTCGGTCGGCCTGTTAACCTTTTACTTATATGTACATAACACAGACCTGCGATATTTAACTTTTTTCGAGATCTATTTTTATTGACTGTCCAATTGACTGTTTTATTTACTATTCAAAATAGTCCAGAGCCTTAATTTTTACAAAGTATTTGCGCGATTTTGGACTTTTTATTTTAGTGCAAAATGTAGAGCGATTAGCAATTTTAAAAAAAATCGACTCTTCTATTTCTGTTAATGAATGCGACATAATAAAAACTAGGTGACATAATAAAATCTAGTTGAAAACAATTATAGGCTGCCCTAAAACGAAACAAAAAAATTACACAAGAAAAATATATAATGTTAAAAAAAATTTTAAACAAAATAATTTTTTTTTAATTTGTAGGAAAATTTCAGGTATGCAGTTATATAGCCCATTAAATTTTAGTATAATAAAGTGCAAAAGTTTTAAGTGGCTAAGAACTCGCTGTGGCTAAGAACTCGCTTTTTTAAGGAAAAAAGACCTGAACTTTCGATTAAGAGCAGTAAAAAAATACTGAAAGTATACTTTTCGAGATATAACACGCTTTGTGTTTTTATTAAGGGAAAATGGAAAACTTCGGAATATGACAGCGCCATTGGAAAGTGAGAAAAAACTACTTCGAAATGGTATGTTGGGATTTTTTTACATACATTTTCATACCACCAGCGCAAGTTGAAAACAAACGGAATATGTATATCCATCGCGCGCCGTGTTA
>JAPVRG010236467.1:3710-13734 GCA_029783565.1 Rhagoletis cerasi
AAAACCACCAGCTTTGTTTGCTTACGCACCAGATAATAAAACAAAAAATATTAAATATCATCCAGCATTGTAATGAACTAAATAAACTAAGTCATTCAGCGCTTTAATTAAGTTTAAGATTTTTGAATAAAACAGCAGCAATATTAGTCAAAAATATATGTTTCTCTCCTTGCAAAATAAATACAGAAAAAATTTATAAAACTTTGTCGGGTCAGCTAGTATGTTGTTGTTTGGTCGAGGTTCTCCTCCGATTTTTGGCGTGCATAGGGATCTACAGTTTTCCGCCGACTCCGAACGGCGATTGTATTTTTATGAAAAAAATGTTTGTATTTGATATTTTTACTAATATTATAAATGTGAAAGTCAGATTGCTTGTTTGTTACGCTTTAACTACTCAACCATAAAATTTTGCACACTGGTGTCATTTAGCCCAACTAAAAAATGGGATATCCCTTATGTAGATTAGAAAAGGGAGCGTGGTACTTCTGGAAGTAATTGTGGAAGATAACTGGAACTTGGTATTGAGTATATAGTATATTCAGAGAACCAAACCTTGGGACCATTATTCACATGAATTCGAAATTTGATGTGAAGACATAACAAGGTAGCAAAGTTGTAAAAAATGCGTTAATTTTTGAAATTGAATGCAAATAAAAATTTCAATGCATCGAACCCTGAAATTACGAAGTGGTAGTACGCACTTCTAACCACTCGACCACGGCAGTCTTACATATTGGCCCTAACTTTTATTTTTCCCAAAAATAACCATAGGATATTTTGAAGGATATTCAAGGATAAAGTTTTAAAAGGATATTTTGTATACCTTGTGCACTCAAAAATTTGATTATATTCTAGAGATTTTTTTATTATATGTGCTACCGATATTTTTACTAATCATCAGACACAATTTTTTAAATAAGTTTCGAAAATCATATCTTTGAAATTTCAAAGCCCTTCTGAAAAAATGCTAATGCCAGAGACAAAAACTAAAAATGCAGTCTTACTACTCAAAGCTTTAGCGAATCATCAACGATATAAACCTAGCAGGGGCGAGTGGTGGGAAGCACTTTGTATTACTTTTTTATTCAAAATTGCAATGGTATTCAGCTTTTTCTTCAGAGTGATATTGTCACAAATCGAAAAAACTTACGAACTTTTAATATATCATTCAGCACAATATAGTATGCCCTTTCATAAAACGTAAATAAAAGTTAAAGACTAATATTCAAATTACTTATTAATAGTTCACAACTTTTACATATTATATTCATATAAACTCTATGGATTGCTTCTCGAGCCATATACTTGCCAAATTAATCACATTGGAAATTTTTTTTTAGAAAATCATATAGTAATGGTATTCAGGAAGCCATAAGTGTGCATGTTTTAAATTAATTTGCATATGATAAATCCTCCAAAGTTGGAATTTATTCCGGTCATTTCCCACTGTGCAGTGCAAAAATCCTAGCCGTACCAGTTTTTTCGGGCTCGCTGAAATCCAACAGTTAATCTGATAGCAGTACGTAATGAGCAGGAACAGTGGTTGCACTGTCCGTATCGGATTATTGAAGGGCGCTCTCAATGTTAAGACTACCAGTGTTTTAGTTTCCGTGAATGACTTCAGTCCGTTATCGGAATTCTTATCATGGTGACTGAATTTTCCGACGTTGGATCTAAAAATCCCACCCGATCGTAGGTGTGCTCCGAGCGAACAAAGAAGATATCTTGCGTTGACGCGGATTGAGGCTTGACTCTACTTAACTCGACTTAAATTGAGTTTATTGACTTAATATTTAAGCAAGTGAAGGGGCAAAAAATCTATGCGCCTCTTGTGTTAACAAGATCAGCTTTACCTAACAGAAGATAACAAGAAGAAAAAAGGTATCTTAAACAGTTTTACTAGTTATTGAATAATTGCAAATTGGGTACCTTAAAGCATCGCCCTAATGAACTCAAAGTCATATTAGAAATGCAAAAATAAATCTTTATCATTTTAGCATCATAAAGCGCAAAAGCAAATCATGAGAAAAACAGCAATGGCATAGGATATTTGTAGATAGAAAAGAATACTCCGGAAGGCGCCGAGCAACCCATTTATGACAGCATCATGACAAGCCAATTTGTTTTCTTTGCTAACTATTTACCAACATAAAATATGTGAGATGCCGTGCCGTAACCCATATCACTGCGCACAAAAGCAAATTCTTGTCTTAGGCGGCATTAAGATAAGCCAAACAATTCGCACTATGCAAAGTGCTTCCTCAGGAATTTAAAAGTGGGTAAAGTAACAATCTACCCTTATGCACTAATACCTATTTACATAGTATGTACATACATGCATACATATGGACACATTACATACACACATATCGGCACTTCTACAAAGACACTTGAAGTTGAAATCTGGCATAAGAATGTGAGTGCCGGTTGAACTGTTTTAAGAGGTTAATAAGTGTGGTCGAGTGATGCTGAGTTGAAGTTCCTTAGTGGTTGGTTGCTTGGTTGTGTACATAGCTGATTGTTCTTGGCAATTGAGGTGATAAGTCAAGTAAATACTCTAATGAGAATGAGGCAGTTAAGGTGAGTCGTTTAGCGTTGGTGGATTAGCAGTATTTTGGCGTTTGCTAAAAGAATTAACGTTCTTGGTTTTGTAAATGTGCGGCAATTAATGGTTGACGCGATCTCCTTTAAACTAATTGTATTAATATATGTTATTGAAGGAAAATGTGTATTATTGAAATATTTCCTTATCATGTATGAAATTGGTTGAATTTTAAGAAAACAGCAACTAAGTAATTGGCAATATAAGTGTTCAGATATTTTTCTTGGAAAAGTATGAGAGACATTTTTAATATATCTTAAAAAATTTAGCTTTTTCATAACGTGAATTCTGCTAACTAAGAGAGCTACATGCAAATTTAATTGATTCCTTACCTTAAATATAAACTTAAATAAATATTCAATCCGTACCAGTCTACCTTATAAAACAGTTACAATATATTTTGAAAATAACAAACACAAATGTAAATTACGTCAAAAATATCCAATAAATAAGCGTTAAGAGGTGAATACACCACACAAGCGGTTTGTCAAACATGACGAAATTTCCCTTTAGTTCAAACCTGTTGTGCGGTGTATCGGGATGCTTGGAGGTTTGACAAGCCGTTGGAGGGACAATTATTAAAATTTTTTGACTTTCTGGCCGCCATGTTGAAAATTGATCAAACCGCTTGCGTTGTGTATGGCAAAATGGCCTCATTCGCAACAAAATTTTCACGAAGGAGAAAAAAATTGCAGAAAACCAAATTGTTTACATTTTGAACCGATATAAAACTAAAATTATCTGCTTGAACGAGTCCTGTTTGTATGGTGTATGGCGAGAAGAAAAAAGTAGATTTAACCGGTGAACCACAATACCGGCGAACGGCGAAGTTCGCCGAATTGGGCGATGCCGTTGTTCACCGTTCGCCCTGCTAATTCGCCTACTTTAACACAATTAGAGCGGTAGCGAAAACAGGTGATACCATTTCAAAATTTGTGTGACCATATTTTAAAAAAACGAACCCATTTTTAGAAATGGGGAAATAGTAACAAATATAAATATAAAACAAGGAGAAATTCTTATAATTTATTTTATTCTGAGCCAGCTTTAACGAATCGATACCTGTATTTCATAACCAACAAAAAAAATCGTGTTATACATTGATTTCTTCTATAATTATATTAAACAAAAAAAAAAAAAATACGGCTACATTTGGCATGTACTTCCGCAATCGCCCAGCGGTGGCGTTAGAAATAAATCTATCACCGAGCGAACTTCGTATATCTGTGTGCAATTTCATATGCTTGCGGGTGTTTTAATTTTGACAGCGCGAATTTCGCTGTGGTGAGTTCGCCTTTGGCCGGTATTGTATTTCAGCCATAAAGTAGGTTTGTCAAACCGCTTGTGTGGTGAAAAAAACAGAAACTCACACGTATAGCAATATCTGCAGTAGTATACGGTCGATTTTTTACATAACTCTCAAGAAATTTATAGAAACTGTACTCAATTCATGGTTCTCATTACTCGTTGAATAACATGTAGTTTACCCAGTATGTTCGGGTAAGAATAAAATCATCGAATGATTGGAAGAAACCAGCCATAAAATAATTTAGATTATAGGCTTATTACGGAAGCCTAAGTAAGTATCCTTCAGCCTTCATTACAACACCTCCGATAATATGGTAGTTAAAAGTACCATATACCAGCTTCGAAACATCCACAAAGCCTGGTCAAATAACGAAGAACCAAATTGATCATGTTGTGATAGACGGAACATTCTTTATGGTTCATATGGTGGTGGAATACTATCGCCCACGCAGGAAAACCTGACATGACAAAGAGTGTCGCGTTACTGCTGCAGAGAAATACGCAGCTTACAAAGCCACCCTGCAACCAAATGCTATGCGAGCGAGAGTTGAACGATGCCGGGAGTTTAGGAGAGAGGAGAGACGTATATTCAAAAGGAAGAAACGAGAGGCATAAAAACGTGAATGCGAATAGGTTGAGATGCTGGCAGGCAGAAATGTGGCTCGGAAGTTCTATCAGAAAATGGGGCAGCAATCAAGTGGTTGCAAGACCGGGGCTGGTTCCTGCAGGGATGAAGATGGAAATCTGGTAACAAATGTCCAGAGTACGCTTGAGACATGGAGGGAACACTTCTCAACGCTTTGGAATGGTGACACAGACTACGCGTTTGATGAAGAAGAGCCCGAGCCAATTTATATGGACGAAGCTAACGTTCCTCCACTTGACTAGTATACGTTCCTCCACTTGACTGGCGGCGAAGAGCTGGTCGGGCGAATGTACCAGCTATTAATCAGAATTTATTCTGATGAATACATGCCCGAAGATTGGAATCTCAGTGTACTCTGTCCAATCCACAAGAAGGGGGATCCCGCCGTTTGCGCTAATTATTGCAGAAAAATCCTTCTTAGTATTTCGTATAAGGTCCTGTCGACGATACTGTGTGAAAGACTGAAGCCCTTCACGAACCAACTGATTGGATCCCATCAGTGTGCCTTCAGAGCTGGTAAGTCCAACATTGATCAGATTTTTACAGCACGTCAAATCCTGGAGATTATACTTGCTATGCAAATCGACACACACCATCTTTTTGTCGATTTCAAAACTGCTTTAGATAGCACAAGGAGAGGCTGCCTGTATGACGCCATGTCAAATTTTGAGGTCCCCGCAAAACTCATACGGCTATGTTGAGTGAAGTTGAGCACAACTTTCAGCTCCGTCCGAATTGGGAAGGACCTCTACGCGCCGTTTGAGACCAAACGATGTTTTAGACAATGTGATTCACTCTCGTGCGACTTTTTTAATCTGATGCTGGAAAGAGTCATAAGATCCAGCGGTAAAACCACCAATCATGTCAGTCTGGAGGTAAAGGGAAGAATAGCTCCTGCTAACAGGTGGGCTAGACAGGCAATTGAAAAGCAGAGCCCTCTCACGCTCTACAAATCACCAATCATGCTCGTCCTTCTTTATAGAGCGGAAGCGTGGTCGATGACGAACAAAGAAATATTTTACGCAAGATCTATGGCCTTAATCGAGTGGGCGACAAGCACTGAAGAAGATGGAATGACAAACTGTACGAGCTTATTAACGATATAGACATATTTAAGCGCATACAAATACGACGGCGCTGGCTCGGCCATGTTGTGCGCATGGATGACGACGCTCCGGTGAAAAGACCATTCGACTCAACACCCATGGGTGGACAACGAAAGCCCACAAACACAAAGGAAGGACCAAGTGCAGAGGGACCTGTCTGCACTTGGAATGAATTACTGGCGCAAATCCCCAAACCGGCAAACGGTTGTAGTGCCAAATATGTAGGTATAAGAAGTAAGTATCCTATCAAAAAAGATGTTAAAGTAGACGCCATTCACATAAATGATTCTCAACCGAAAAATATCGGCTTGGGTTTTATGTGGAGGAAGCTCTCCTGTAATAGAATAGAACCATGTCACTTGTTTTTTGTTAAGTGGAGAATCTTAAGGTTTTTTTTAACTAATCTTTGGTTTTATACCCGATTATAACTTTGTCCGCATAACGGTTGTTTGTAACAGCCTAAAGGAATCGAGATAGATATAGACATATATATACCAAAATGCTCAGAATGAAAAGAAAAATTGACTAAGCCTTGTTTCTCTGTCCGTTCTTTCGTCTGTCTGTCCGTCCGTCCGTGTACACGAAAACTCTAGCAAAAAGTGACATATTTATATGAAATTTAGTATGTACCCCCACTAAACTCGGTGCGAAAATTGCGTAAAGTCTGTTGAACATTTTTAAAATTGTGCAATATCGGTACTTTACAGAAACACGAAGCCTGCGATAAAGCACTAATTGATGAAGCAAATTCACTCAAAATCGATTATGTAATAACCTCAATTAGAAGTAGTAAAGTTCTGTTATGACCTCATCACAATTTTTTTGCACTGCCACTAAATAGAGCAAAGAAACGAAATGAGCCTATATATTTCAGATTTCTATAGTTCTTTGGAAAAGTGATTGTATATGATTTTTGTCAAAGAGAAATTTGGGAGCCTACGACAACGTTTTATGGTTTCAAAATGTGAAGATTTCAAAAAATGCTCAATTTCGTAGTTTTCTTTGGTGCAAAAGCTCGTGGCGTGCATTAACACTTGCGGAAATAGCACCCACGGGGGTTGTTCCCCCCACCCGTGGCAGGAGCGAAAAAAATTAATAACTAGCGACTCCGTGGAAGTTTCCGTGTTTTTTTTTAATAATATATTATAGAATAACGATTGATATTCAATGTCAACGATAAAAAACCTCATCAAGAAATAATAAAAATTTCCATTTGTTTATAAATTTTTTTTTAAAAATTAAAAATCTTATACAAAAAAATGGTTTTTTGAAAAATTTTAATAGTCAAGCTAAAGCGTGTTTAATTAACTATTATCAAGAAAAAAATCAGCAAGATATATGCTTTGAATCAGTAGATAATAAATAATTAATAAATTCATAAAAAAAAAGTTAATTACAATAACTTTTGTAAAAATTCGAATTTTGCAAAATTGTTCAAATTATATTTTTTTATGGTTGTTAACCGAATAAAGTGATTTTTGCGAAAAAATCTTGACCATCTAATTTTGGGTGGCCCACTTGAGGGATTTTCACTCAAATTTATGTCAACTCCAGTACACATATAATTACTATAGTAAACAAGCAGCAAAAAGGGACTTGGACTCACGCGCGGTGCCGTCAGGGATTTTCTGCCTCCCTCATTCAGTTGTGTGACGGGATATAGTGGTGTTCCATTGCAAAAAGGGTACCCTTGAAAACCTAAGATTACTCCCAGACAGATGGACCACATCTTTGCTCAGCCAGTACTAGCCGAAAATCACAGAGGGTGCAACTATGAATCCTCTCTGGTTGAGAGTGAACCGGGACTCTAACAGGAAACGCAATAAGAGCACACGCTGTTAAAATCTGAATAGCTCTGAGTATGTCGTGGCTTTCCTAACTAAGCTTACCTTATCTAACCTAAATAATTTTAATTTCATAAAAAAAAGAATATAAACGGTAATATTAGAAATAAATTTATCATGGTTGCCCTAAAAGTTCCAACTAATGACATAACTTTTAAATAGGCAACCAATTCTTAAATCATTTAACAAATCGTTATTCTACATTTAAAAATTTAAAAAAATTACTTCCACCTCTTAAACTTTAAGGAAATTTCAATGGCCGTTAAAAATCGCTCAAAACTTCAATCAGTTTCCTTTGTTTAATCAAACTGCTCCCAAGCGCCAACCAACCAACTCGCAACGAGTGCGACATATGTTGTGAGTGGCCGCCATACATTATTCCTACACCGGAATAAAATGCTACAGCAAAGGTGAAGTTTGAGTGCTTTAAACGTTCACTTTACCGCTTTTGCCATCTTCATTACCTCCGTTGGTGGTATTAACTTTTCCCAATGGCAACATTTGCAAGGTACTTTAGATTAACATCTTTATTTCTTGTATGAGCATACTTACACAAATTCACATATGGAAATGTACGTGTGTGTGCATTTATTCACTAAACATAGCATGGCAATGGCGCTTTCGTCACAGTTCTGCAACTCAGCGTGCTAGCGTCCTCGAACATGTGTTGCGTATACGCCCCGTACAACGAACGAACGTTCAACAACCGCTACGAGCACACCTTCCCCTTACATGTGTACTTATATATTCAAACACTTGTAGATATGTACATGCAGGTGCATATAACATTCATCGAAAGTGTGCGGCCTGTTTCGGATACTTTATAGCTTACAGTTTTCAGATTGAATTTTTGCCAGAGGTGAGCGTTGAATGTATTTAAGCTAAAAAGCCATTGAAACTTTGGCCATTAAGCGGTGAAAAAGTAACAAAACGGAAAAGTATGTATATATATTCCTTTAAAAATAGAAAAATTACGAAATTTCGTTAAACTGTGGAAAATTTAATGATCGTTCGCGTTGGCGCTAAGATTCTTTGAGCACATTTGTGTTTTGGAACTTTTTTCTTTCGCCCTTATTCTAGGCAGGGTGATGTTGCCTTATTATAAGCATTGAAAAAATCAATGGAAATTGAATAGAATACTTGTGTTGCACATAAGTGGATGTTACACATTTATACTTATTAAGAACAAATCGAGCCTTCAGAAAAATAATGAAAATAGTACAGGGATTTTTGTATACATATGTATGTATGTATAAGCGCATGAAGATGGCACAACGCCGAAACCGGTTTGTCTCCAAACCAAACTTGACAAGGGATGACGGAAATTCATTCCAAAGTAAATCGCATTTATTTTGTTATATAGATGCTTGCCTAATTTGAACTCAACCTATGAGTTTCAGGAGCAGCTACATCCCTTTAAGCGGTATTATTCCAATATTTCCTTAGAATTCGTTCACATGACAGCCGCTTAACGCGCGTTTTGCTAACTCGCACTTACAACTACACGCATTTTCTTGCATTTTGCTCAAGGTGTTCACATGCTAACGCGCGTTAAACGCAAGAAAATGCGTATAGGGGCCTTATTGTGTGTGTTAAACCACTCTGCTGTACCTGATCAAAATTTCACTTCCGCGTATTTCTACAAAGCTAGTGAAAAAGCGAGGTACCAAGTATTAAAGCCACCTCATCTGCAGAGCTGAACATTGACATAGAAAACGGTGAATCGATTCCTTTTCTTCCTTCTCCCGACAACTTTTGTAGAGAGAACTTGTTGGTAATTGAGCATGTCTCGAAACAAGCAGGAATTGACTGAGGAAACCTTGCCTGCTACAAGATCGTAAAAAAGGGTGTTAATCATGAATCTCTTAGGAGTGTAATGAGGAATTTTTTGACCCAACGCTTTTTCGTCTTTATCGTAAAGATAGAGACGCTGTGAAAATCTTTATGAAAAAAGATACTATATTGGGCCAACTCCTTGTTTGCCTCCATGGGTATTTTGGGAAATTATTTATTTGTGTTTCTTATATTGCGCCGAATAGCTCGGATTTGTGGTATAGTCTCCATGTCGATAATATTGTTATTCTATGTGAAAATAATGAGAATTTTAATGTTTGTATTCTCGGGGATTTTAACCTCACTGATGTTAGTTGGGTGGAACTACAAAATACTGGTATCCTGACTCCAACGAATATTGATAGATCTCACAAAATAAATTTTATTGATAGCCTGTTTAGCTTAAATCTCTCACAAATTAATAATCTACGTAATAAGCTTTTTAAACTACTCGATCTTGTTTTTGTTGATGAAAATTTAATATCTAATCTTTAAGAATGTGATTTTCTGATATGCACCACAGATAAACACCATGTCCCCATCCATCTTTCTTTGGATTTTTTCGACGACATAACATTAGTGCGTAGCACTGGTACTGCCTTCAACTTTCGTAATGCGAATTTCGATGACTTAAATTCTTCTATTTTGGACATAAATTGGAGTACTGTTGGCTCAATTCGCTTGA
>JAPVRG010236469.1:9182-35704 GCA_029783565.1 Rhagoletis cerasi
TTGTAAAAAATATACATATATCATTAATAAAATCAAGTAAATATCGATTTGTGTGCTAATTTTATATTTAAAATAAATTTCCGCTGAAAATTTTTTTCGGAAAAGTAATTAGCCTGTCGATGAAAATATACCTTTTTTGGCGGAATGCTCCTGGAACATTTCTGCCACCATAACAACTCTGTATTGCAGGCAAGAAAGGCGGTGAGGTGAGGTATTTTCTCTCTCAAAAGTTTTACCCTTTCTATGGTAAACTATGTTATTATGGTGTTGATAATACCGGTACAAAAAAAATGTCTGTATTTTTAATGAGACCCACTAATATTCATGTATTTTGACGCGTTGAATCCAAATCCAGAGTGGCTCCGATAGACATGTCTATGTACAAATGCTTAGTCAAGACATTTAAACAATGATTGGCTAACCAGGCATGCCTCTGGATTAGAAGCATAGACCACTGAAATTTTATGGTTGATTTATTGGCAAAGTTCTCTTATTTGAAGAGCTCTTCACCTCCGCCTGAATTAACTCTAAGACATAAAATCTAAGGTTACCAGAGTAGGAACTTCGCTTTTTAAATGGAATTTCCATGATATTGCTATGAAAATCTCTGGAAGTGAAAAGTTGCACGGGAAGATTCACTAAAGAGTGCCTGGATAGGTATATTTCAAATCTGCCGCAGTAATTTTAACTTTCTATGTATATGGTTTGATAAATCAAAAGCATAACCCAAAACATTTTCTTAACAACGACCACTTACTTTTTGCTATTACATCCAGAGTTTTCCAAGAAATCGGTTGTACTTCGAGGCGCATTAATATTTTTTCTTGCTGTTTTATAACTCCAGTATGCGAGCAAGTTTTTAGCGGGCATCCCTGGTCTAGAGCTTTCTTATCGTGCTCACTATTTATAAAAGGAAAACTGTACAGTGCCTGTCTAAATTCATGTTCTTTTCCAGCCGGGTAACTTGCTTACATACATGCATATGCTTATTATACATTAAAATTATGAATTCATCATTTAGTACATAAAACCGGCTTCTATTATTTTATTTTAAGGTTTTAAATTCGAATAAAAACACAATTCTATTAACATACTTCATATTTTTGGAAAGATATCCCTAATTAATTAGAATCTAGGTAAAACGTAGTGAGGCAGTGAATTTATAATTTTCTCGAGAATCGTAGTTAATCTCTACGATCGTAGCAGTGCTCCAACCCTGCTTTATACAGTACGATCTTGTCAGGCATGATATGTTGCATACTTTCAGGCTGTTAATAGAAAAAGCATGTACACTAAAAAGTCGAGTGCTTGCACAATTCCAACGATGAGAAGGAAATATGGAATGAAAATTTATATACACATAATTTTTAATTAATTTACTTACTATTTTTTTCCTATCGTCATTTATCTTGAGTACTCAAGTGATTTAGGAATGAGCTCGCTGTTGATAACTTCAAACTGTATTGCCTGGAATATATGAGACCGTGATAGCAGAAGTGGCCTAACCCACAATTTATTTTTTTGTACTTAACTACTTGAAATAGTTTCACAGGTGATACATTTTAAACTAAAAGTCACTCATTCTTTAATTTTAAATTAATTTAATTAACAAGTACCTTAAAATTAAAGAATAAGCGACTTTTATTTAAAAAATTTTCACATTTGAAACTATTTTAAATAGTTTAGTACAAAAAAAAAATTTTTGGGTTAGGGCACTTCTGCTCTCACGGCCTCATATGTATGTATGTACATAAGCAAATAATTCACACTACCCCAGTCGGACCATAGAGAATGTGGTTCCCTAAGAATGGCTTTTAGGGCACTGGTTTTTTCACGAGAAATTCGAAGCACTCTCAAATTCTGTATGAAAAATTAGAAAAAATCTACATGAAAAAATAATTACATTCTTTTTTCACTACTATGGAAGGCTAAAAGTCTGCATATGATGACAACTTCGCTGCTAAAAGCATCACTTCAACATGCTAAAACTTCGGCTAACGATCACAACCATCACATGCAAAATTGCCTTCTAAAAGAGCCGTTCTTTCTGTGTTTCACGCCTGTATAAAAGCGAATTAAAGACTTCATGTTTTTGGAACTACTTCTGAATGGAAAAAGAACCATGCTATAAGTACATTTTGGAAGCAACCAAGTCCGACTGGGACGTTTTAATGTGTACAAGTGATCAAGCCGTATCAACTAAAGCTGATAGCAATAGAAGCCATGCTTCTTTTTTTGAGCATGGTTATGTCAATGATTCGCCTGTTTTGCTTGGGTTTGTGTTCTGTTTTTGACACAACCATGTTCGCAGAATTTGTTAGTGTAGATAATCTTTGTTTTTGTACGATTGCTACAACCTTATTTTATTGAATCATGGTCTTGACTGACTATTATGTATCCATGTGTTTTTTCGTTTTAACGCGTGACTGACATTCCAGTTAATAAAATTTATAAAATTCATACTTTGATATGCTTCCCTTCGCTCGCCGGCGATCGACTAAACCCAGTGGTTGCACACGCAGAAAACACTTTGGATGTGATATCCATAAAATTTGATAACTGTTTCATCCATTAATCATGGATGAGATATCATTTACTATGAATGTGAGATCCATATTATCTTATGGCATACAGATAAAAGTTTATAAGTGTTCAATAAAAAGGGATATCTCTTCCATAATTAATGGATGAGACAGGTTTACAACTTTTTTGTACAATAATTTAAGAAATGAAGTGTGCAGGACGGCATATTTTTTATCTTTTTCCATATTTCGGGTCTCAGTTTTATATCCCACTTCCAAATACCCGCGTCACTGCGCCTTAAAAGTGTTTTTGTGTTGTTAATCCCTCATAAAACTTTGATGGCCTCATTCAAAATAAATATAATAAACTTAAAGAGCTTTAGGAAGTGAGATTTTCAAACAAATTTTCGATTTATGAAGTATTTTTAATAACTTATGAATGTCGTTATATTTTAGTTAATATATTTTCGAAGGTATTTAGGTAGTAGGTAAAGTATCGATTTTCTCCTGGCAACCCTCCTCAAAAATATTTTCGGCAGTAAACTTTCCAAAACCTCTTTAGTTTGATACCCATATTGCAATATTTAATTTATCTTACCAATTAAATTAAATTAAAATTTTCAAGCAGATGGCAGCCTGCCACAAAAATATTTTCGACTATAAGCGTTATTAAACCTTTATTTTGACAGCCGTATTACAATTAGGGTATTCACTAGATGTCGTAAGCGTCGTAAAGTCTTAAAGTCGTAAAATTGTTCAATGTAAAATAACGGTTAAAATGCTTTTAGAGGATTTGTTACCACGCTATAATGCTTATAAACTGATAGAAAATATATAATTAGCTCTTCTTATACGCAAAGAATCCCCTAAAACCATTTTAACCGTTATTTTACATTGAAAACTTTTACGACTTTAAGAAGCTTACGACATCTTGTGAATCCCCTATTTTTTTACTTTATCTTATCAATATACTTAAACTGAAATTTTCCTAAAGGTGGCAACTCCCTAATTTTTTTTGTTTATTTTAACTTGGACCTCTAGAAATACATCAATTCCATGCACTAGTTCTCGGATGGTGCGCGTACAAACATACAGCAAGACAGACAGACATACCGACCAAAATTCTCAAAATTGTTGATTTGGCTTCTGTTGCTCTAATAAAGATTTCCATATTATTCTTTCTTTAATATATGTACAAAATGTACAGACATCTGTCTATTACAATTTTATTATATGTATAGATTAACAAGAAAATGGCAATTTTTCAATATTAAATACAGAACTTCGCTCACTTATATCTCACAAACTAGGTGTAGTTATATTTTCTCTTAAAACCAACCAGTTAATATGCAATCGACTTCTTCTCAGTGAGCAGTTCGTTTGCGTTACTCAAATGTCATGATAATTTTAATTAACTTTTAATGAGCTCCACTGGTGTCCCGCAAAATTTTTACTTTCTTTCACCACCGCCACTAAGCTCATGCATATAGTAGAAAGTTTTCTGTGATTTTTCCTGAAAACTCAGCAGTCGCGCGTGTATATGTGTGTGCTTATTGAAATGGAGTGGGAGACTAAAAGTTCGTTTGGACTTTTCTCGGCAACAAAATGTCGCAAAATGTCACTGGATGGTGCCATCGCGCTGTGGTTTGACTCTTGGGAACTACCACTCGTCTTTTCACTGTTCAATTAAAATTTGTAAAAATTGGATTTCCTAATTTTTCTTTTCGACAATTTGACGCATTTTAATTGCAGTTTACTGAGCAGCTGTGTCAGTGAATTTTGTGACGTGATTTTTTGTGGATTTCTATTCATTTTTGCCAAGAGCGAGAAAACTGTATGAAGGCAGATACTTTTCTTACGAGTACGTATGTAGTTGTCTATGAATTTTTGTAAGATAAATTTTGCTTGAAAATTAATGTAGGTGTATGTGTGTGTAGAATTGAAAAGTTTTCGCTTAGTTACAGTGACAGTAAATAAATGTTTGTGGCTGCTTAAGAATGGAAATTTACGCGCCGGATTAGTGAAGCTATGTTCAACCATGCGCTGCTGCAATATGCCAGTTTGTTTTACTAATTCTTTGACAGGCATAAGAAAGTTGGAAGGCAAAAGTGCTGTCACATGATAGCGAATTTGAAAATATCTCAATGAAAGAAGAAAACTTTTCGGAAAATTACTTCAAATTAAATAAAAAATGAGATGTTCTGTTTTCGTTGACTTCCGCTATGCAAATCAATTAGGGATGCACTGACCGCGCAGCACTTACAAACTTTGTTCAAAATTTTGAAACTAAACTTATCAAATGCATTAACTTGTGCATGCTTTACGCATTCAAACACATTTTGGCTCATAAGTGTCAGCTAATCCATGGTTTTCATTTTATTTCAGTTTATAAATACATGTATAAGCATATACTTGTGTATGCACATATGTATGTGTGTATGTATGAATCTCTAGACATAATATACGTGCATATTTTATACCTATTGAATTTACATCAACTGGGAAATCTTCATATCCACCGGCACATGCTCTTATTATGTATGTATATAAGTAGATTGTTATGTAAACATAACTGCTGATAGCTTTACTGATACGCCTTATCATGTGCATATGTTTAATGAGATTGGATTACCCACTTCCACTTACTTCGCTTTGTTTGCTTGTGTAGCTATACCAAAATGCATTTTGCACATTTGCAATGCAAACGAACTGTGAAAGGCATAATCTGTAGGCGGCACACTAGGCAAGTTTCGATATGAAATGAGTGAAAATATCGACTGTGGGCCGCTTAAGCGTGATATATGTACGTATGTATGTAAACGCACAGTCTATTTTGTTGTCCTTTACCGTAATTCGAAAAACAAATTGAAAGATTCTAGTGCTAGTAGACCATAGCGTGCTGTCTTGTTTAATTTTAAAATCTACTAAAGCTAAAATTGAGCCTATAGTTTTTAAGATAATTTTTAAATTGGAAGTATCAGAGCAAGGGACACACGACCTACAAGATCTATTGTATCTCTATAATAAGTCCTTTTCCCTAACCCTTACCCTGACTATAAGCTTATCAAATCAGTGCTAAGAGTGTGTTGGATGAAAAATGTATATTATTGTATATAGAGGGCTCGACTGTGGATGACTTCAAAATTTTAAGTACAAAATCTCACAGAAAGTGCTTCGGTGTTTCGTCATCTCCAACACAAAGCCGCCACTTCTCAACTGTCAGGCCGTGAGAGAGCAGATGGTTATGACTCATTAGATATCCAAATGAAAACCTTATATCTACTCTATTTAATACGTACAATAAAATATTTTCTACTGAACGAATACCAAAGAGTCTGACCTGTCTAAAGCCACTTTCCAGTAATTACTGCTCTTTGAGTTTACCCACTCTGTAATTGCAAGTCTCAAAGAAGATCTCGCCACTTCGTCGCCACTTCGTCGCCGAAACGCAGCGAAACGATACCCAGCACGGTGTTACTGTGTTTCTCGATGCCAAGAGTTGAAGAGTTTTAAAATACCTTTGACAAGCGTGCAGGAGATCATCCTTTTGATTAAGACCCTGATTGTGAAAGATTCATTTTACCGGGGTGATAGCGAAGGGAGCAATGCCCCGTAGAGTACCACGATGCAGAAAATAAAGGTGGCGCCGATCACGGACCGCTAACCCTCTCTTCGTCAATTTTACAGCATCCACCTATTCGTTGACGTCACAATAGACCAGTGATGAAAATAAAATTTTCAAATTGTACCTTTGTTAAAAAAATTGTACCTAAAAGTAGATAAATCTACCTAAAAAGTAAATATGTATACTTATGGCTATACATTTTTGATAATGGGTGGATAACTTCTCCTTTCGGTACCATATCTACTTTTGGAATCACATAAAACAGTCTTTGCTATTAAAAATGGCCTTGAAAGGAATTTCTCTGAACAGTTGAAGATAAAACTATGTTTTAACCTGTGCTTATGCGCCCTTACCGAGGAGAGCTTTTGGAAAAGTTTCCCACACTATAAAACGCGTTGAAAACCTTATGAAAATAAGATAAAATTTCCAGATAAGTAATTTTACTACGTTCCAAATGTACCTGAAATGGTGTGCATGTACCGAATATATGTTCAACTTCTAAAGTCTGAAGCATAGGTAAAATTCTACCAACTTGTACATCACTATTTCGGAACACGTGTTCGATTCTTCCTCTTTTTCTTATTGAATTATTCTTTGCTCCCTCATTCTGGTATTTATTGACGTCACACCCGGTTGCTCTCAGCTCAATCGGCGCAATCTTGTATTCTATCATTCTTGGTAGAGTACCCAGTGAGAGTTTTTAGGTCTTCTCTGCCTAAGTTGAGTAGTTTCTTTGAAGCTTCTTTCGAATGGCAGATAAATAGTTTGGCTTGTCTCTGGCCTGTATATTCCATCCAGCGCCTGTTGAATATTTTGTCTACCCAGTTTTTTATGACCTCATTTGTGTGCTTTGGTGAGCCCACAAAAGGGTTCTGGAACATTAAATATTGCGGTAGCTCTTTGCTGCGCTAAGCAGTAAGCCCCCTCGATGCCATCATTTTCTTCATGCGTTAAACAATAAATACAAATTAAGTTAAAGATGATATATAACTATTTATTTTAATAAAATTGTGGCGTCGCATAGTGGTTTAACCCCATATATTGTTTGAAGAAAATTAGAAGGAGTAGGCGTAGGGCTTTAATTTTTCGTATGTAACCTCTAAGGACATACATCAAGAATATGTCGAAAAATGAGTGTGATCGGTTTATTTTAAAGCGTACCTTCCATACAAACCTAACTTCAAAAATGCATTAAGAATGCCATTCAAAGGGCACCGATGAATGAAGGACTCTGAAATTTAGTCCATATATTCACAATAATGAAGTAAGTAAACATACAAAAAATTAGCAAAATTGATTCACTTTAACGCATACCTCCCATACAAACCTAACCTCAAAAACGCCTAAAGTTGTGATAATATAAGCAAACACCCATAAAATGGCTGTAATCGGTTTATTTTTACGCACACCTCCCATACAAGCCTAACCGCAAAAAACTTAAAAAAGCTATTAAAAGGCAAAGAAAAGTCCTCGTATTATACAAATTGCATACTTATGCAAGCTAAGTTATACAAAAATGGAAAGCAGAAAGGCGAAATGCCTCAAATAAAAAACGCTTTAACTATTGTCAATCATTTATGTCATAATTAAAACAAATAGTCCACACTTCATCATCCATTTGATTTTTTTCATTCCCATTTAACCAGTCCTCGTTCTTGGAAAAAATATTTTTCGCTCTCGATGCAGCATGCCACTTTCTGTTAAAAGTAGGCAAAAAAGATATACTTACTCCAGTATAAATTTTCTCAAGAATTCTTTCTGTAAGGTTTGGATATTTATTTTTACGGGTTTCGATCAACTTATGCACTTAACGATTACTTGCAATTGCAATTTCAGCTAGCTCTGAATTAGGAATGTTGTAATTTGCCACACTGGCTAAATTCGGTGTTACTTTCTGAAACAGATAATAGATGAAGTAAAAAATAATAACTTACCATATTATACATTACCATGTTGTTTAAACGTTAATCACCTTCATTATTTCTGATTTCTAATGCTTGCACTATTTTCAAATAAAAATAGGTTTACAAAAAGAATTGCACATAATTTACAAAAAGAATTGCGGATAATTGCAGCTGGAATAGATTACATATTAATCCTAACTAGTATAGAAGTAATTAGTGCCATATCACAACAAATCGGTCGGAACAGAAAAAAATATGTAGTCCATTGAATCAAGAAATGCGCGGGAAAAATACTAATTGTAATGACAAATGTAATGACAAATGTAATGACATTTTCAGTAATAAGACATATGCCTCTTATGATAAACAATAAATTATCTGTTAAGGTGATGTTCGTTTCAAAGTTCTGTCACTTGAAACAAGTATATATTTTAAAATTTTTTTACGTAGGTATTCAGACCCATTACTTTACTGGCTTAGTTTTTAAACTTGAAATTATATTTGCTGCCAAATCTTATAAAAGCGGGTCACCCAAGGGGTGTAGTATAAGTAATAATTATAAAAAACGACAAAATGTGAATTCTCGTTGGTGCTGTCTCGGGGACATTTTTTCGAATGATATAATCTTAAGTTACAGGGCGTGTAAAACGTGATTTGCGGGACTCAAGATTGTTTTCAAATCAGGGGAACAAGGTCGCAACTAAATAAAAACAAATAAGGAAATCTAAGTTCGGGCGAAACCGAACATTAAATACCCGGCGCGCTTATTAAACATCATTTTTTTTCACGATTCTGAAACCTAGCGTTACGTGGTAAACACGGGTCGTTTTTCCCTCTTCAAACATTTTCGATACTACGCTCAGTTAGACTTAAAAAAACAATTTAGCTGTGTTTGGTAGAAATCAATAAAGCGATTATCGATATAAACTTAAGTGGTCACAAGTGGGCGGTGTCGCGCCTTTTTTCCTAAAGTCCATAATAATCTTACTTCTTGTTAAGAGATAGTTGTGAGTACCAACTTTGAGTAAATTACACAGGCCGACAAAATTTCATAAAATTTTCGAACCGAGAATAGGACTATACTTTTCCGAAGGTCTTTGACGTGCTGAATTCGAATCTGACCCTAGAATAGCCCAGGTTTTCGAGATACTCTAACCTAAAAGTACAAAAATCACGGTTTTTGGGCACATTTGAGCTCCTTTAACACGATGAAAAATTTTTTTTTTTTTTCAGAAAGATCATCTCGTTATCTCAAAGTACTACTCCCCCCTACGAAAATCATTTTAAAGCTTTAAAAAATCTTTATTTGTCACCGAGAATATCAACGAATTTACTAAACTTTTTTTCGATTAGTATATTCATATGTTTGTATTTGTTTGTATAAGCAGCAGCCGCATTAGTCGGGTGGTTATAGGTGCACTCTTCTACTTGGTGGGATCCAGGTCCGATTCATGGTTAAAAATGCTGTTAGATCATCTCGTCTACTTACTTAACTATAAAGAAAATATTTATAAATTACCTTTTTCCAACTAATGAATTTGTTAGAATTGCCTTGCAAAGTATTAGTTGCCGTATATCAATTGAGAGTGGAAAGGTTGGCTATTGCTGTAATAGCTATATACCGCGCAAATTAGGGAATCGAACAAATGTGTTCAATGGGGGCCAATACATATCTACATATGTAATTATATACGTACATACTCGTCGTACATACCCACTCAAGTAAGTGAAAATTATTCATAAACCATATTCTACACAAAAGTGGGAGTTCCACATTGAACACAGCGTATTGCTTTAGTAATGAGGTATGCGGCTTACAAGCTACACTAATTTGCATCGACCGCCAATATTCATGCACATCTTATTAACAAAATTTGCTATGTAACAACTGTACAGCAAAAGGGACAGTTAGTTGGCTTATGCCAGCTCATTGTGCTTGTTCGCTTAATTCTGCACTTCGGCATGCTTATATGCAACGTTGAGGCAGAATTGCTTTCATTTATCAAGCTATTTAAGCCTATTTGAGTGGAAAATCGAATGTTGTTTTCAAACGCCGTTAAATAGTCCTTTCTGAGCCTATTCAAATCGACGGTAACTATAACAAAAGCTAGAAGTTCTTTGTTGACGGTGCTGTCGGTTGGGAATAGCGTAATTTCACTATTAATTCTCGAGTACCTTTTTGTATACTTATCGAATTGTTTGCTATGCTAGAAAATTACGTTGAACTCTTAAAGAATTATAACCCTTTAACAGTTCAACAATCAAAGCGGAGTTCAACAATGCAGCAGAGTTCCAAATACACCGTGTATGGTGCTAATGCTTCGTAAGTATGTAAATAGGCTGCATAAGCCGATAATTATACATAGTCGAGTTCAAAAGCGCGCAACGTGTTCACTTGCATTTGCATTTTGGTAATCGACTAGGCATAAAGGAGTGCAATTATGAAAAATGCTCTCAAAGGACTATACTGCATTTTTCGAAGCTCTAAATTTTACGGTATAAAACTGTTGTGGTAATTTGTTCTAATAAAGGCTTGAAATTGGCGGAAATTATTTACTCGAACAAACTTTGAATTGCCAAAAAAAAAGAAAAGAAAAATATTGCCGGCCCTGAGTTAAATTTAGCTCAAGCTGTTAAATTTCTACAGAACTCAAGCATTAGTAGTGCACACGCCTTTGCTTTGCTAACAGTTAGTCTTATCGACAAACAAAGAAAAAATAACAATAAAAATAACATGTAGGATACAAGCAAACATTTATGTCCGCACTAAATCGATCTACTTACATACTCATAAAATTTAAAACTTACGTATGTATGGGCTATTACTTGCAAGCGGGTATGTAAAAATGTTGTTTCCGATTTAAGAAATATTTTGTAATAAAAAATTTTTACAGTGCGAAAGTCTGGTTAACTGATGTAAAGCACGAGCTTAAAAAGCTAAAATATAATAAATAAACCAGTGGAATTTATATACAGGGTGTCCCGGAAAACGACGTCACACTGTAAATGGGTGACAGGCCCGAACAAAATAACGTCACTCTCTGTCTCGCAAATACTTCGTAAAATTACTCTCTTCGTCTCTCTCAAACTAGAATTACCTTAAAAGTTAGAAAAAAATTTCGAAAACTGAGTTTCTTCACAAAAATCAAAATTGCCATAATTTCAGGGACCGTAACGGTTATGATCTTATGATCATAATTTAACCGTTAAAATTTGCTTTTTATTTTTCGATAAAAAAATAATCGTTATTGTTTGATTTTTATTTTTTCGATCATAAAAGATTTAAATCGGTCATAAAAAAACGGTCTCCGTTACAACGGTTAAAAATTATGTAAACAAATTAAAATAACAATAACTATTATTTTTTTTATAGAAAAAATAAAAATCAAACAATAACGATTATTATTTTTATCGAAAAATAAAAATCATAATATTTAACGATTATTTTCTGTGCCTGCTCAATTTAAGAAACAATCTAGCAAGTTCCATATCATTTTGGAATCTTTATTAAATGCGCCAACTTTCAAAGTTACTTGCCAAACTAAAGTAGTACCTTTTTTTTCAGTACAAAGTTAAAACTGCGCGAAGCATTAAATTTCAAGTTTTTTTTTGCCAAAAAGTGTCATTTTCTTCCAGGCTAGATCAGTTGGCTATAAATTTTAGACGAAAATTTACAGAAACATTATATAGAATTACATAATAGAAATAAAATTGAGAAAAAGTAGAAATTTGTAGAAACGGGAACTAGATAACCACAGGATGAAGATTTGAACGCCTAAAATTGATTTTTTTCATATTTTTCTGATAACTATTATGTCCTGGCCTGTCACCCGTTTCCGGCTTGCCGCCGATTTCTGGGACACCCCGTATATCGCTACCGGAGGAAATTTTGAACTCAGTAGTAAGCTACTGCTTACATGCCAAAAGGACCACACTCTGCGTTATCTCTTCATATGCCTGCAGACACATATCTCTCCCTCTGTCATATCAGGCTTACAAAGTGTGTAGTTGACTTGACGTGACTTCGTTGATCTTTGTTAAAATTTTAATGCATAGACACAGAAAAAACAACTCAACAAACATCCACAAATATTTATTTATAATACACCGTTTAAACAATTATTCCTTTATTCATTAATTATAATCTTAATTATGTGGAAAATAAGATAATGAGTTGGCCTTTAAGTACCCTTTTCATAAAAATTGCATTGCTGATGAAACTGATATTAGAAAAAAGCATCATAACAAATACTCACACATATTTATTGATAATACACTGTTTAAAAAATGGAATCCAATTAATGCCTTACTAGGCCAATGTTATCTTAATTAAGTGAAAAATAAGATATCGCGATAACGTTTTGTGCGCTTACGCCAATTTTCGGTCGACGAAAACGAATGGCCGCCTCGTTCGTGCGATTTAACCCCCTTAGACTTTTTTCCTTGGGGTTATATTAAATCCCTGGTCGAAGCTAACAAGCCAAAAACGTTAAAAGAGCTGCAGACCAATATCGCACGCGAAATTCTTTGTAATTTGGCCGATTTGTGTGCTCGAGTCATGGAAAATTGAGTCCAGCGTATCCACTTGTACCAGCGCTTCCACGGCGGATATTTTGAACGATGTCGTATTCCAAGCATAATGGAATCAATTGTCATTTCCATAACTAAGCCACATTTTTTTAATTGAAAAAAAAAAAAACAAAAGGCTTCGTTCTCAATGAAAAAACCCTTTATATAGAATAATATTCCAGGGCCGCCAGACCTTTCTTATTTTCGAAGTAACAAAATTTAAGGAATAAGTAGAGTTATATGTATTTAGGAATGTATGAATATCCGCTTGCTTAAATAGGCGGTAGGAAATGTACGTAGAATCGTTACTTATTTCTCTTAAATTCACGGTGGTGGTTTTTAAACTCGAGCGCACTTGTGCACAAGGGTATTATAACTTTGTTCGCATAACGGTTGTTTGTACAGCCTAAAGGTATCGATATTTAGACCAAAATGCTCAGAATGAAAAGAGAAATTGATGGCTGTCCGTCCATTCGTGTACACGATAACTCGAGCAAAAAGTGAGATATTTAAAAAAAGTGAAGTATGTAGATTGCCCTTTATGCAAGGTAGGTTAGTATTGAAAATGGGCGACATCGGACGGTAACCACGCCCAATTCAAAAACTGCGATATTTTCCTAAACACTGGATGTAAATGGTTGAAAGTGAGTATATTTCCGCATAAAATAAAACAATTATGAAATTTTTTGAAAATGAGCGTCGCCCCGCCCACTTACGATCAAATGCTGTATCTCAGTAGCCCCTTCACCAATCCCCACCAAACTCGATACGGTCATTGCTTAGAGTCTAACTAAGAAATATGTTAAGCAATAACCACGCCCCCTCCAATATAACGGGATTCTATAGGAATACGAAACCTGAGATAATCTCTTAGTAATACATAAAATTATTATTGATGTTTGGAAAATGGGCGTGACACCGCCCACTTATGACTACAAAAAGTTATCTCGGCAACCGACTTATCAATTTCTACCCAACATGGTTCAATTATTTCATGAAGTCTAACTGAATATTATAGGAAATACCTCAAACCGGGTACAAACACCCCTGCCTATCAGAAAGGTGAACAAAAGATAATTAATACCTGCGCCGGGTATATAAAGTTCGGTTTCGCCCGAACTCATACTTCTTTATTTGTTATACTATATTTTTTACAGAGTATTGTTTAAAACCAATACTGCCAGACACTTTTTGTTGGTGCCTGAGGTCAAAATAATTCACGAGCGGATAAACAAACGTGCTGTTAAATTCAATGATTTGTTTATTTTTTGTATGATATCTGAGCAGGAAAATATATTACTCATACGCCATGCATCCACGCGTTTGATCAAACTTAATAAAAAAAAAACAATAAGTATTCATTACCCAAACTTTAAATTGTCTGGCGGAAGTTACCGCCAACGGAAAGTATCTGACAATATTGAATATTGCTTATTAACAATATTCAGTGAAACATATATAAAAACCAGAACCTCCACTTTAACAAAAGCAAGCAACCTTTTATGTACTTTTCCTGTCTACTACCTGTAACAAGGCCGCCTATCCAGGTAAGCAGATACTAATAAATTATTAAATACGTATAACATTCTTTAAAATTCGTTTGGGTCTTAATTAATTGCGTACCAAAAATTTTAGGTAATTTTTCATAGTTAGCCTAACGGGTTTCAAGGAAATTCCATTTAAAATGGCATAACCTGTAGTATCCTTTAGGCTTATGAATTTGTTGGCCTCTTTTTTTCAAACAGGGTATCAACGCCCATGCATAGCTGGTTTTGGGTCTTCTTAGTTTGCTGATTTCGATAATATCCTTCGTCTTTTCTATTGCTTCTAGCTTTTGAACTATTGCGAAACTTGCAAACTAATGCCAAAATTGAGATTATATTTTTTAAACGAAAACCAAGAAAACCAATTGCTTCTATGAGAAATATATCGAGCTCAAGATACATCGACATCAAGATAAGGAATTGCCTTTATGCAGAATTAACACTAACAACAATGTCTGCCTTGAACGGAAAATCGCTCAGTCGTGATGAGGCCGCCCTTCGAGTGTTTGAGAGAAAAATTCATAGGAAGTTTTAAGGTCCTTTAAGCAATTGTGACGTGAAGTACAGATTTTATGTGAAAGCGGCTTAATTGTAACCAAATACAATTTAAAATTGAAGATGGGTTTGTCCAAAAATTACAAACCGGGCTCTATTTAAAAAAGAATATTACTTTTTTCTTAGTGTGAATCAAGAAGTAGGTGAAAACTAATCCCGACCAATTTTTTTTATTTCATTCCAGAATATTCGGCAACGACACATTTACGCTGCATCTTGATCATGGGCGCGGCTTTGGCAAAGCTTTCCATGATGAGTTAACAATTTTGGCGCCACTGCTGCAGTGTTGCATGATACGCACATCGACACTGAAGAAGCTATTGGAGTAAGTAAAACAAATTTAAAGAACATAGTAATAAATAAAATCAAATGAAATGAAATTAAATAAAACTTAATTAAAATATATGAAACTAAATAATATTAAAAACTATGAAAATAAAACTTGTTTTGATAAAATAAAATAAAAATGTAAATAAAATAAAACAGATTAAAGTAATTTACCTAAAAGATTAGAATAAATATATTTTTATGATAAATTAAAAAAAATTAAATAATTTCGTTTCACAGCAGTTACAAGGGTTAAAAATAAGCAACCAATTTTATTTTAGAAAAGGAAATTTAAATACACGGTTCAAAACCGAACACAAATTTCGCATTAAAACTGAGCTCACTCGAATTCATTAAACTGAGCTCACTCGCAAGCTTTACAATTATATTGGCATACATTATTTATATTCTTAAAGATATTTCTTTATCACATTTCTCCTCATAACAGGTTCCAAAATGGCCCCAAGCCGCTTTCTCAGCTAATGCGCGATTCTATGTCCGTCGATCCGGTGCGACCTATACTCTGGGAACCACATTTAGCGGCTCTCGACCGGCGGATTACTATCATTTTGAACGGTGTGCGAGATTGCATTAAGAAAAATCCACCAGAGGAGGGATTAGATTCAGAGGATTTCCTGTCATAGCAACTAAAGCAACAATCAAAACGGCTAAAGTTAAGCGAAGGAAAATTTCAATTCATAGTGCGGCCGAAGAACCGCCAAACAAGAATGACAGTTTAGCATTAGCAACTAGGATACTTAATGTTGTAGTAAAATAAGAAGAGAAGGCACGTGGAAGTAAAGTGGGACTACTATAAACACGTATTTATGTGTAGGCATATGCGTATGTCTAATTGTAAAATTTTTGTTAGTGGTTGACTAGTTGAATTTATTAAAAAAAACAAAGAGTAAATAATTAGGAAAAGTGCATTGACTTGACTTATAAATTAAGCTTAGTAATAATTTATGTAATATGTAAAAACTTAGAAAAAAATTAGCAAAGGCTTGTCTGGGCGCAATAGCTTTTAAGAAAAGCATAGCCTACAAAGACTTGCTCATATGAGGATGGATTTTAGACACTTAATTTATAGGGTTAAAGTGATATCAGATCTAATTAAACTAAAAATAAAATAAAATAAAAGTTTAAAAATTATACATTATCTAAACTCCACTACACTTTGCGTTAATTAAATTTTTATAAAGATTTATGCGCAAAGTGAATACGTACCTTTTATAAATAATTTATTAAATTACTGAACGGGAAAGTAAATAGAGGAAAATAATAAGAGTAATTTATAATTGGCAGCTAAGTGCATGTTTGTATGCTTTAAAAAGAATTTAACAGCAGAAAAAATACAAAAAAAAAATAATAATTAAATATTAGGTGCCAAAAGTGCACACTAATGTGCGAAATTTGATGCAATTGAATGGAGAGGACAGCGAAGTGAGTCACAATAGGCCATCTGATTACCGGTGATGGTGTTATAATGCTAACTCCTTCGAAGAAACTAAATGAAAAGACTAAATAATTAAAACCCTATTATATGAATGTTTATACAATTTTTTATTTACTAGCAACGCTTCTTAGGTTTTTATGTTAATTAGTAAATTATATACACACACATCTAGGCATAATGAAAATGAAGATTTCTAAATTTTACTTAAAACTTTTACGTTTTTTTATTTGTAATTATTTGCGTAAAAATTACATTTTCCGTGTTAATTATACTTCAACCTTTCGCGCAAAGCTACCCAGCAAAAAAATCAGCAGCGCTTCTTGAGTTCATTGTTCGAAAGGCAGAGATACATTTTTTTCACATAAATATTTATTGTATTGCAATTACCATATGTTCCAAATATGCGCTCGTAATTCTTCTCCTCCTAAACGGCTTAGCCGATCTTGATGAAATTTGGTTGCTACACTTATGGTGCTAGGTGAAGTTGGAATATACATGCATGTAATCCACTTTCGCATGATTTATAAGTTATGCTGGGCACCGGTTTGGTTTTATATGACTCATATGACATATTCATACATCCATATATAGGTTCAGCTGGCCCGCTAAAAGATCGGCGAAAGTAATTTACATTAGATTCGCATTATTTTTAGGTGAAATAGTATTACAGCATTACAAAATGAGGATAAATGGATGTGGTAAAGAAGCGCAAAGGTTTTAAGGGAGCAAGCAAGAATATGAGTTTCACTATACCGTGGCACAGAAATCTAACTTTGTTGGAAAGGTTGAAGTTTATTATACACATACTCAGATATATTTTTCCTTGTTGCAATGGGCAACTGCTTTTTTTAACCAATACTATTTAAAATTTTTTAAGTAAATCAATTTAAATCAGGGATGGTATAAATATACAAACGAAAAATCTTGAAAAGATATGTAGTACGGAAACTTTTTCGTTCTTTTCGTTCAAAAAAGATGTTTACAATAGTCTATAGTTATTAATTCTTTTCATAGCTTAGTATTTATTTTCGAAAAAATGCCAGCGTGTCTTTTAATTTATACACAGTGAAACCGCGATATAACGAGCCATGGTAAAACGAAAAACCCAATGTAACAAGATTTTTGGTGAGTCCTCTGAAAAAACCTTCATAGTTATAAGAACAAAATTTTGAGCTTCTAACATAACGAAGTAACGATTCAAAAGCGTCTACATAGCGAAATCTGAGTATGTTGACGGTTTCCAAAATGTTGCATCTTTTGTTGTATCGAGGTTTTGATATTTTATAAATCTAAAACAACGATGTATAAATGAAGCATTTGTTTAACCCCTTCATCTTGGTTTTATAGAAGTTCCACTGTAGATATGCATAGCCGTCGCTACAAAAAAAAAAAAAATTATGATTGAGCATATAAAATTTCCGATTAATGTTAAAACAAAGATTTTTGAACGGAATTTGAAAAAAAGAAAAGTAAAACTACAAACCTAAGAAAAATCAGAATTAGGCAACAAAAAATTAAATACTTAAGAAGGAAGTTAACTATTAACACTTCAAAAAGTTCATATTAAAATATATCCAAAAAAAAAAAAAAATATATATATATGTATATATTAGGGTGGGTGAAAAAAAATCAAGTATTTTTTTTTGGATCCGACACACGAAAACTAGTTCCTAGGTACCTCTAAAAAGTACTTACCAAATCTGAGCTCTTAATATTACCGGGAAGAATATGCTCATCGTAGTTTTCCATTTTAAAATTAGTCTCATATAAAAATGGTCATATTGTGGTTAATCGATTACTCTAACCATTTAGAAGATATTCGCAGTAGAATTTCAATTGCCCACTTATTTAAAAAAAAAAAAAAAAAACAAAGAAAAAAAAGAAAGAGGCCTTTTTTGTAGAGCGTTCAATTTCCTATAGAAACAATTGAAACTTATTTGTCAATAATTATTTTTTAGTAAGTTACAAAAATTCAAAACCAAAAGTTATTTTCCTTAAAATACTTCAATCTTTGACCTTGAATATCTTTTAAATGGTTAGATTAATTTCCTATAAATATTGACGATGCAACTGGTTTAACGATCTATTGGTAATAAGATATGACAATTTTTATATGAGACTAATTTGAAAATGGAAAACTACGACGAGCATATTCTTCCCGTTAATATTAAGAGCTCAGATTTGGTAAGTACTTTCTAGAAGTACCTAGGAACTAGTTTTCGTGTGTCGGATCCAAAAAAAAAAATACTTGATTTTTTTTTACCCACCCTATTATATATATATGTATATATGGGCGTTTCCACCAGAAGGTCCACTGCGAAAAAAATAACAGAAGTCATATATCTAACGTATTTGTCAGCCAATTTGACTGCTTTTTGTAATATATGCTTGCCAGGTGGCGTTAGTGTCAAGATATTTTGACCAATTTGGCTCAATTTTGGCATGTGTAGTTGAAAGAAGGTATGTTATAGATTTCCAAAAATGGCGCTGAAACCAGAATATAAAGTATATTATACATAAAATTCATGTTTTTTGCATCAAAAAATCGTTTAAAAGCAATATGAACAAAAATATCATGATGCAAGAAATGTCGCGTGCTAGATGTCACGTGCTAAATTCGTCCTTAAGCTAATAAAAAATGAGTGAATGTAAATTTTCCAACGTGACGACTACCATTAGAAAGGCAAATTAATCCATTTTAGTTTCAAATAAACCGCTTTAAATTTGAATGTTGCGTTTCGCAGATTTTTGTATATTTTTGGATGCAGTCCACAGAACGACTTCAATTTTTTGTTGCGTTCTTTATCCCACGTTTTTTGCCAATATATTGCTTCTAAAATGCTATCGAAACATAAAAAAAATCAACATATAATTAGAGGTTACTTTGTTTTTTTGCACCTCAAAAGCGTACGAAAACTCTACTTTTTATTAAACTTTCGAACTGTATTTGAGTTAGGGCTTTTTGTGAGATAAGGCCTTTCTGTATTAAGGTAACGAAATATACATCTGCATAAATGAATCAAATACAAATGTGCTCTAATCTTTGCGACAATAAAAATCTTTATCTCACTCAACTTTCGCTATAAACTAATAACTGGTTATACTAATAATTTACTTACATACGTCCCTGATTTGAACTGACTTTTTTTATTTCACACATGTAATTATATACGTATATCATTAACAATTTCGTATTAGTTTTTGCTTTCACTACTATATTTATTAAAATTTTTAATTAAACATTCACACATATCTCATTAGTTGGTTAAAGTGTTGTGCATAGATGCAAGTACTTGAAGTGTTTCTAAAACACAAATATTTTGCATTAAAGTTTTTGTTTTATAAAATGTTATATCAATATACATAAATATATGTATCAATGTATTATCTGTTAATTTAGCTTACTTATATAATGAAACGTTATGCAATTGTGCACTTCCACTAACAAAACTAAATTAAATTGTGAACCTATTAGTTAGAATGTAATTAAGTATGAAGCAAAATAAAGAATACCAAAGAATTGTGAAAAAATTCTTAAGACAGTTTTTTCTCACACCTGCTTAAAAATAAATATGTATTTAAAATTAAATGCCGAAAATTCATTGAAAGTATAAGTTAAAATTCAAATAATGAGGAAAATGTTGAGTTAAGAAAACTTGTAAAAACAAAAAAAAACATTTATTATATTTTTTTAATTATTAATTTTTATTATTAACTAATTTCGATATTCTTGTTATAGAAGTGATATAGTTGTCAAATATATTTGCTGATTTTCATACATACATATATAACTCACTGTAAATCGAAATCATTTAGGCACGGTGCACATTAACGATAATCGTTAACCGAATTTTTTTCAGAACATTTTCCCACGATGCACAATGGGCCATATGACGAGTTTAGCTGGAAAAAAATCAAAATGGAATTTTGATGTTTTGATAATTCCAACTTGTTAAGAAATGTCCAATTACATAGAAAAAATTATCCTTTGATGTTTGAAAGCCCACTTTCTTATTTTTTTAGACATTTTTAAAAAGTGGTCTGTTGTTCATCACAGTGGTGCACCAAGACGCTGGAAAAAATATATTTGGCATAGAAAACGATGCTCTTTTTTATGAAATAAAAACAATTTATATATGATGAGGGACGTAGCTAGACTGATGTGTCAAAATTAGGCGTTTTTTCGTCAACAATTATCAACAAAGTCGAACTTTTTTGGACAATCTAAACAATATACTGTTATGTACTTTTCTTAAAATTTATTTGTGAAGCTCTTCATGATATCTTCTTTTAGATACTACTTAAGCCAGACCTTGCACGACCTTTCAACAATGTTAAACTCCACAATATATCAAGCAGAGTCTGTAATGAAATACACATTCACATTTTAGTATGTACTCGTATGCCAGATGCCACGCCCCCTATATAATGAAGTTAACATTTCTGGATTAGAGGAAGTTACATCCCTTAAATCGGTATATGTTTCGTTGAAATCGAGCGAACGGTGCCCTCAAAAAAGGGGGTTTAAAATTTCATTGCGGCGTATTTATATATAGATACCTTCAATATACCGTTTTTGCTACAAACCCTCCTCAAAGGACCTCTGGAGTCAACCAATCGATCTCCGATCAAGGTGAATTTCTTTATGGCCACTTTTTACGACAAATCCAAGCATCAGATTTTTTTTTTCGGCTAACTTGTATAGGGTGGCCCACTGTGCGACGCGTCGCTCGGCTTGTGGCAGGCAAAGTATTGTTCTCGAAGGTTTGTAAACGTATCGTTAGCGGCTCACTTTCGATATTTTTCCGGGCATTACGAATGTTTGCCCTGTCTCATTACCATTTTGGTCCCGCCATATAAAAAAGCAAAAAGTTTTTATCTTTATATGAAAGCCATGTATTGAGTTATTTATTAGTACTTCAGATAACTAAACTAACATTTCATTTTCTCCCTCTTTATTAATATTATTAGCTAACTAAATAGTTCTGAAAGACTCCCCTTTTAAGGAAAGTTACCGAGCTCGCGAACAGTTTACCGAACATTTACTTTGACAAATTGTTTGCTAAAGCGAACCTTCGTTTTTTGTCGGCTGGGTATGTACATTAATACATACGTACACGTTCCTTCAGTTGGGTGGGAACATTTTTTGTTCAAGATTCGAACTCACATATATTCTAAACTCACTAGCATCAGAGAAGCTTCCAACAGATGCACTTTGAACGCAAATAATACAAAAATGTTAGAATTCCTAAATCCCCAACTTTATGGGCGAGCTTTCGCGCGAAAAACCGGAAAAAGTTTAAAAGTTGTTGGCAGCTGTGCCTCGTAGGAAAAATCACAAAATGTAGCCAAAGAAAAAAGGGAACAAGGGAGTGACAGAGGGTCCACTGCGAGCTTAGCTTCTTACTGTCGTGTTATTGGGCTAAATTGAAAAAAAAACAAGAAGTGGCTATGCCACCACAGAGAAGATTAAGAACAATTGTAAACATTTGTGCTCGAAAAATTCAAATTTAGAGAGTCGCAAGTGGAAGATTTTAGGGATGACCTGTCTTAAAAGCATGGCTAGAAACTTGCAGTTTTCTCGGACGGAGAACCTTAGTTTTGGTGGCTCCAAGTAATTTAATATACTTTTGCATGATTTGTGGAAATTGGAAAAATTTTTGTCTGCAAACCATGATGGAGAATGCATTAGGTCTGGGACATGATGCTGTGTTATGAAAATATTGCGCTCAAATTTTAAGCATCAGAAATGACAAAAAACGCATAAAAAAGTATGAGAAACCCCTTTTCAAAAGCGAGGATAACGACGCAAAATGCAAATTTTTTGTGCGGAATCCTAAACACACCAACGAGAAATAGAAACCTAGGAATTTGTATGAATTTATGTGTATACAAATTACTTTCCATTGAGTATTTGTTAAGAGATGTCCTGGTTTTATTTTGTGTGCGTGTATTTATGTGTTTGAATAAAAATTCTATGAGTTTTCATACAGTTTATAGGATTCCGCTTTAGGGTATATTCTTACAAATCATAACAAAAGCCCACTATCTTAAGAAACTCGGGAAAAATCAAAATGCATTATAAACAGATTGTTTTAGGGTGACATGAAATTTCTCTACTGGAATGACAAAAAACTCTTTTTTACGTTTAAAGTTGGTTATAGGTACAGCTGTACCTAGGGTTCCGCAAAAGGGTTAATAGAAGATCAGTGGTGCGCTGGCTGCATGCATTCATTTGATGGTCGGCAATCTTTTCTTGCTCTATAACGGTCTTCAGAAAAGGCTTTTTTCCAAATTGTTGTATTAAGGAGATTGTACCGAATATTTATAAAAATAATGAAAAGCATTTGTTGATTAAATCTAGTGCTTTTCTTTAACGCCACTGATTTAAGTGAATAAAAGAACAAGCAGAGTTTTCTTGTTGTTTGACAAAAGCTCCCATAAAAAAGGTGCAAGGTGTCTTCTTCATTTTTACCAATTTTCTTTAGCGCTGATCGTTTTTCGAAGCTTCTCCAATGCTTTCAAGTCCAGATAAAAGCTCGATTCTTGAAAAAAATATGTCACTATTTAACTGAACCAGAGTATACTACGATAAATACATTTTGGAAATGGTTCCGGAAACACAATTTTGTTTTTACTTCTTTTCACTAACATAAATTATTCTTTTTATTTACACATGCCTAGATACGGATATACATATACATATGCAGGTAGCTTTATCGTTCATATAACTTTTAGTTGAATTTTTTTTGCAGAGTTACTAATACTATACATTATGTGTAATGTTTATGCGATAAAGTTGTATTGAATGTTATTTAATTGTAATAAAAAATTTACTTAAAAATACAAAGGAAGTATTTACGCTACATGAAAATACATGACTACTAATTTAAAAGAAATATTAAAAATTGCACAGATAAGCAAGTATCATTTGTAAAATAAAAAATAATAAAAACTTGTGAAAATTTTTAAAGAATTTAAATAAAACTATAACAAACAAATTTAATTAAAAATAGTTTTTTACTTTTATGCTCATATTTATGTATACAAAAGAATACATTATCTGTATACAGGGTGTCCCAGAAGTTGACGTCAAACCGGGAATGGGCCAGGAAAAAGTGGCGTCACTCTGTCTTGCTCACACTTCGTAAAAAGACTCTCTCCGTCTCACTCAAACTAGAATTACCTTAAATGTTACGGCTTCGAGGAAAGTCTTGGGTACACTAAAATCATTTTAAGTAAGTAAGAAAAATATTTTCAAAACTGAGTTTCCTTACAAAAATCAAAATTGCCCAAAATTTAAGAAACAATTTAGCAAGTGTCCTACCATTTTGGAGTCCTTATTAAATGCGCCAACTTTCAAAGTTACTTGCCAAACAAGTGCAGTACATTTTTTCAGTAGTCAGTTAAAATTGGGCGAAGCATTAAAATTCAAATTTTTTTTTCTTTTGGGCAAAAAGTGACGGCAATTTACAGAAGCATTACTGGGAGTGCGACAAGAATACTTTTTCGTAAAATGAATCCACTAGGTGGCGATAGAGTCGAGATATTCAGAAAATCTGCATTCGCTATCCGATTTTGATGAAATTAAAAGCGTATACGTTGGGTATGATGAGAAATATTTCTATGAAAAACGGATCCGTTAGATGGCACTAGATTTCAGAAAATCCTGGTCCGATTTTGATGATATTAGAAAGGTACGCTACATACGTATCCTATGTTTGCAAAAAAGTCAAATGAGAAAAAAACTATGTGTAGTAAATGCATTACTATGAAATTTCACGATATGAGAACATAACCCGTGGTCATAGTCGAGATAAAGTTGACTGTTAAGTCAGTTAGAGCTATTTTCGACAGATATCTCACTATGTCAAAAAACTGCTACTAACTTAAGAGTCGACTTCATCTTAAATGTGAACATGGGACATTGTTTATATTTCGCCAACAATTCACGTTCACGACTTTCAGTTGCACATTTATCTGCTATGATTATGGTTTTGAAACCAAGTCCTTCTCCACCTGGTCTTTCCAACGCAGAAGAGTCCTCCCTCTTCCTCTGCTACCACCAGCGGGTTTTTCCTGTCAGCCAGCTTTTCAAGCTCTTCGCACTCCAGTATTTCAGTCTCTTTTTTCTTTTTGCGGCAAACACGTCTCGCTTTCTTCTTCAGTTCCCTACAGCGGTTGTTGTTGTTGTAACCGCATACAAATTCCCCAAAAAATTTTCCCCGCAGCATTCCACATTCCCTATAGTGGTCGCCTCCGTCGGTTTGTTGAAGAGTGCTCTCTGAGGGCACTGTGAGTCGAATGGCGAATAAATTGGATGTCTGTTGTGATTGCAGCTTTTCGACGTTGAGCCTTCCTTGCATTGTTTGACGTACATTTTTTGCTGCACAGAGGCGGGAGCGCATCTCGGCTGCAACAAGATTGCAGTCCGCGTCGAAGTTTGGCCCTCAGGGAGTACATGATCGAATTGTTTCTCTTTTTTCGATCTGGAGACAGCCATGTAGCTTGTTGGATCTTTTTATGCTGGAACCTAGTAAAGCATACTACCATATTTCGGGCCCCGGAGAAGTCGATTAGACTCAGTTGAAAAATCTCGCTTTGAGGCGGATTGTGGCTAAACGCTTGTCCTGCACGCTATCATCGATATTTCTTGAGATATTAGGCTTTGAAGTAAACTAAATAATCAGCAATTTCTAGAATTTAGCTCAATAATCCATGAAAATTCCACACTATCTTATCTTCAAAACCCCATATTTCTCAAGAAATATCGATGTTAGCGATTTGGTGTTATTGAACTTTTTTGTAGGAAATTGAATTTACTACAAATTTTTCATAAAAATTTGTTCTATAGTTGTTGTTGTTGTTTACGAGTTAGGGGCCAAAAAATGAGAATTTCATAAAAAAATTGGGTTTAGTGACCCGTACTAACGCGCTGGTGGGAGTTAGGGTTACGGCGCGATGGACATTTTTGTAGAGCATTCAATTCTGAAGAAACCCTATCATTGACTAAGTTTATACCATAAAATACCTCTGAGCTGTAGAGTTTTAAAGAAAAAATATCAAAGTTTACGTGTATTTTATATGGCAAATCTTTGAACGCCTTGGGCGAGTACTTAATGTTAATATTAAGGGTTCAAATTTTCAGGGAGTGTTTTTAGGTATTTTCAACAAAAGTTTGAGGTAGGAGTAAAAAAAAACAATAGTCGCAAAAAAGCACCCTAATTTACATATAAAGGGTGGTTAAATTTTAAGGGCCGATGTTGATTTTGAATAAAACACAAATTATTCTGGAAATTATTGTAATTTCTTTTTATTATGATAATATGGTGTGGTTCAATTATGTATGGAACAAAATATCGGCCAAATGTCCGCCGCGACCTCCGCGGCACACCTCCATCCGATGGTCCAAATTTTCGATGAGGCTGAGGCATAATTGAGGTTCTATGCCGTTAATGTGCCGAATTATCTCATCCTTTAGCTCTTGAATTGTTGTTGGCTTATCGACGTACACCTTTTCCTTCAAATAACCCCAAAGAAAGTAGTCCAACGGTGTCAAATCACATGATCTTGGTGGCCAATTGACATCGCCACCACGTGAGATAACACGGCCATTGAATTTGTGGCGCAAAAGAGCCATTGTTTCGTTGGTTGTGTGGCAAGCGATACGATAGCGAACACCATTCACAGTAACTGCCTGACCGGACTCATTTTGGAAAAAATACGGCCCGATGATGCCGCCAGCCCATATACCGCACCAAACAGTCACTCTTTGTGGGTGCATTGGTTTTTCGACAAGCACTCTTGGATTATCATTCGCCCAAATGCGACAATTCTGCTTATTGACGAATCCACTGAGGTGAAAATGTGCCTCATCACTTAAGATGATTTTCTTCGAAAATTGATCATCCACTGTTGCCATGTCTTGCCAACATTGCTCGATTGTGTATCTTTCCATGTTCAAATTGAGTTAGTCTGAAATTGAGAAATGTCAAATGAAATGCAGAAAAAAACTTGACG
>JAPVRG010236470.1:0-10707 GCA_029783565.1 Rhagoletis cerasi
ACACCAGATCAGCCTCAGTTAAATTATTTTCGATGTACTTCATTTTTTCAGTATATTCTACGCTTTGCTCGGCGAAAACGAAACCAACAAATTCGCGTAACCGTTGCCGATTATTTCGGTCACCCTCGTAGCCGAACACAAATTTATGCAAAGCTACTATGCTTGGCCTTTTGCACAAGCGTAAATTTTCACTAATTACATCGTTCAGGCAAGCCATTTCACTTCACACAAACACGGACGAGCCCCCAAAATGTAGGATGTTTTATTTAATAAATGTAGTAATTGTTTAAGTATTTAAGTATTTAAGTTACACTTCAAATTAAAAGTTCATTTCCCCGACACGTCATATCGGTTTCATCGCCGTCGTTAAACTCGCTCGTCTTTTCGTCGTTTTTCATATCGTCTTCCTTCTTGCGTTTTCATTCGTCGTCTCTCTTACGTCTTCATTATCTTCTCGTCGATACATAGTTCTATTCGTCTTCTTCTTATTCGGTAAACGTTTTACAATATAATCCCACATATATATCAATTCACATTGTTCAAATTAATTTTGTAGTAAATTTAGTAGTTTATTTTACACGTCAACCATAATTTTTGTTTGTTTCATCTTAGCAAAAGTGACATAAATTAAGTGAATTCCTAGTCAAATCTTTGAAAGGCAGTAAAAAAACATATCCGAACATAGCGGCCATTTTTTCAGGATTTTAGTTACAAGTAATGTTAACTTCAAATTAAGAATAATAAGAACGTGCAAACATGCACGTATGCTAAATTTTAATAAAAAAACGTTTTTTTTTTCGAACAATTTATTTTATGCAGAGTATTTCAAAGATTGAACCTTTCAATACATTTGAATGCCGAATAAGGTTACATATAAAATTAAAGCTACATAGCAAATTTCATTAAAATCGGAACACTTTTAATTTTTGCGCCCCCTACCGTAGGGGACGTGACAGTTGTCCAATTTTCAATAAATGTAGGCCCTATAGCGAATTATAGGAAATCGGAGCACGCTAACTATTTTTGGCCGCAGCTTATATGGGATCGCGACACTGTACGGCACTTTGTACCAGTTCAAGTTTTTTGACTAGTGTAGTGCATTTATGTATTTACAGAGGCTCTGCAGCAGTGAGAACCACTGGTGGTTTTTTTACTTGAAGCACTTTACCGTATCTGAAAGCAAAAGACGAACTTCTGCAGTCGCGTGGGGTATCTTATATTACCTAGTAAACAAAATTAGTTCCACAGCAAGTCCACTGTTTGCTGAATACTTAGTCACTAGGATTAAGTGCCGCTGAATCAGTTCATAAACGGTGTTTCGAAATTTTCATCATTCGTGCCAAACGCATAGGTAATCACCTAGCATCCTGGGGTGTAAACGCCAGCTTGTGCACAGCCATATTCACGCTACGCTGGATGGTAGCAATTCCCTATTCCACAGCCACAGAAGTTTACGATTTCCCCCTCATCGATGTCGAGAAAGACATTCACTTTTATTCACCAAAAATAACCTTTAAATATCAAGATTTTGTTTAGATCATTGCATAATCGTTATTTTTCGATATTTATTTTTTCGATCAAAAAATAATCGTTATTTTGGATTTTTATTTATTTCGATCGTTTTTAACCGATACCACGAAGTCCGTTTTTTATGACCGATTTGCATCTTTTATGATCTAAAAAATTAAATCTAAAAATAACGGTCAGAATATGATCTAAAAAATAAAAATAATTTAATAACGAGTATTATTATTATTATTGTTGGGGATAAAGCACTGCGACCTAAGATCTATTGTGCCCCCTTCATGCATTTATAGTGTTTTTATTAATCCAGTATCCGAAAGAAACTTTAGTATGGAACCTAAGTCTATGCATTTCTCTTCGCCTTTGGTTATCATATATTCACCCAGGTGCCTTTTGCGTTTGTGCATCAGTGCAGGACATTCTTCTAAAATGTGCTGTGCAATCTCGTTATCCGTCCTGCAAAATCTGCATCGCTCATACGAGTAAATTCCCAGTTTAGTCAGGTTATAGTTCAGCCTGCAGTGACCTGTCAGGATTCCTCATACATTTCTTGAAGCGTTTTATGTTATATGTTCCTAAAAGTGCTTTGGACTGCTTTAGACCTGGTGGATTATCCCAGTAGCAGTCTTTGAGCCTCTTCTTTCCGAACAAGGGCAGAGAGTGCCCCTTTTCCCCAAGCCACAGAAGGGCTCTAGGCCGGTGAAAGTGGTTGATGGAATACATGCATCTTTCTTCGGAAGTTTATCGGCGAGGCGATCTCGTTTTCCTTAATACCAATATGTCCCGGAATCCAGAGAACCCAAACTTGATTGGTCAGACCAAGAGTATTCAGCTTGTCGAGGCACTCCATCACCAGTTTGGAGGTTACCGGTGAGATATCATATTTTGGTTTATCCGATATGTCTCGGATATGCCTGCCCAGCTCTTCTTATTACTCAGATCTGTTTTGATCCTCTTTCTAAAGCTGAACCTCGAATGCATGGTATCTGCCGGTATTGCAATTTCAGGCAACCTCTTCATGAGAATATCTAACTTCCCGGGACTAAGAAACCCTTCTGCCCCGATATTGGAACCAGTCATCCTTAGTAGAGTTCTTTTTGCCTGACTCTGTATGTGAATATGAAGAGGGGTAAGATCTAAAAGAACCTCCAAGGACGCAGTTGAACAAGTTCTCATGGCTCAAGTTATGCATACGCATGCGAACCTTTGTATCTTGGAAAGCACTTTTATTGTTGCAAGTTGTGCGGTTCTATCGGCCCAAATGATGGCTCCATAAAATTTCCAAAGATAGTTTATTTTCGGTACAAATATCAACATGAAAGAACTCTTTTACTTCCGTATTCTTCCTTGGACGTTAAGGCATGATCTTTTATAAATACTATGAGAGCCAGCTTATATCAATTGAATAATAACTGAGAAGTTGTGAGCGCTTAATTAAAAATACGTACAAAAGGATTTCATAGATATTTACGATTTATAATTTTAGCAAAAGTTTGAACTATTAATGAAAACATAAATTTATATGGAAACTATTTTGGCAACTAATCTTTTATGACTACCAGGCATCAGAATTGTATGCTAAAAAGTAAGCCTAAAAATATGTAAATTAGAACTAAATATAAGCAAAATGTATACCAATTTATAAATTTTGCTTGGAGTTACGATGACACATATTTTCAGGTATATTTTTTAGTATAAAAATCCGATGTCTAATTGTCACTAAGACTAATCAAAATTTAACAGCTCTGCCAAAAAGTAGGTTTTCATCAAAGTACGTGGCGTATGAGTAACTTTGTTTCATTTGTAATTAGATGAATTGCTTGCAATATTTTAGGGTCGATTTCTTAAGAATATTCATAAATCGATTCGTGGAACAATACATGCATATGTACATGAAGTAATATAAAAATAAATATTTGGCAGTCTTACATTTTACTCAGACCGAACTTTTGCTCTAATATGTGGTTTGCGTATCGTGTGCACAAATTCCCACCGTCGCTGAAAGGAAGAAACTTCTCGAGCATGAGATACAGCCAAAGGTTTATCATGAAAATCACTTTAATCGTTTCTTTGAAGCAATACAACCATGTTTATTTCGTTTTCTTGTCTTTTACTTAACTTCTCCCTACTTAGTGGTTTGCCAAAAGCTATTCAATAGTCACACAACTAAAACAACACCTTTAACGATGACTTGAAATTGCGGCAAAGTGCTTTTGCATGAAAAAAAAGTTGACAGACAGAAAAAAACCAAATGCCTGCAGTCAGATGCAATGGCGCAACTGTTCTGAACTACAAACCAAATGGCTTTTGAATCAAAAACCAATGCAGGCGAAAATCTACAACGTTTCAAAGACATAGAACAGCAGGCAACACAGAAAAAGTGACAGTCAAGTTAGTCGCCAAAGCAAGGCATAGTCTCATTGCAATGCAGCAAAAACTCTACCAAGTAGATTCACTTGCACTTGGCGCATTGCCGACACAAAAACCCTCGATGATTGCAATTTTATGTGTGGGCTCGGATGTGTGTGCTCATGTGAAAGTGCTGCTCAGCTCTGTGCTGTGGTTGCTCAGAATGCTGCGCGTTTTGAAGCGAATGAACTTTTTGTCCTTTACCTCAGCCGAATTTTCTGATGCTGTCATATGCGCTGCATATACATGTATGTATGTACATTAGACTACCCACTTTTTCCCAATGTCGTTTTTTTTTAGGCTGATAGCTAAAAATTTTCTACGTTTTGTGCAATTTTTGGCTAATAATATTTTAGAGCGTGTTCAAGGAGATGGCAAGGGTAGATTTTATAGAAAATTGACGTGCTCGTAGGCTACAATCAAAAATTCTTGAGAAATTAAACTTCTAAGTAATAAATATTGAGCATTAAAAGTGAAAATTTTATATATATTTCTTTTCTCTGATTTTCTTGAATTTCTCACACACACTCGCATCGGGTTAATATTTGAATTTCGCAACCAGACTTGGTCAGTTTTTACAAGTATTCGAAAGTTTTTAGCTATCAGCCCCAAAAAAATAACGACTTTTGACAAAATTGGGTCAGTCTAATGTACATACACACATACACATGTAGGCGTACAGCCCGTGCAGTGAAACACCAAACTAGTCAGAAAAAATACTTGTTTCGAACTAGTCCGAAATAGACCACACTTCTTCCAAATACAAAACGATTTATTCATGTATTATTTTATTTGAAGTCAATATTTTAATACAATTAGGCACACAAAAAATAAAAACGAGTACATATTATTATGTAATTCTACTTAAAGGGTAAATGAATAAAGTTTAAATACTGTTAGTATCTCAATCAATTCTAAATTCCATTTATAAGCATTTTTGAAATGATTTTCTTGTCTTCAGCCGACTTTCGCTGCTTCCTAAAAATTTCTGAAATTTCAAGATACCCTCGTAGTTACGGTATGTAAACATCATTTTAACCAAAAAACAAGATATTTCAATAACTTTTTACCATTGAAATTAAGTTTAACTCATAACAAATTTAATATTCAGTTCCAATGCCGATAAAAATTTAATTTGTATGTGAATATGGTAAAATAACATTGTATTTTCCTATATAAATGAAAATAGATCAAAATGCATACCTGAAATTGTTTGAGAAAAATTCCGCATTTTTATTTATTTATTTTATTTTCAAATAATATCTTTTCCTTTATATATTTAATATTACTGGGAAAGATAAACAAGATGTTATTTATTGCATTTGAAATCTTTGACTTTGTATACCTTTTAATGTAAAATTCTTTTATTTAATCTTCAGAACGATATTAATTTTGAAACATTTATTTATTTGTTTTTTTCTTTCCATTTGGAGAAGGGCAATGCCAGTTTTCGCCTGGTCTCAATATAAAAGTGCTCGCAATAAAGCCACTGCAATCATTAGACAGGTGAAGCGTGTATACTGTAATGCCAAGCTGGACCCGTCCATTGCACCTAAAGATTTGTGGCGCAACTTAAAAAATCTAAAGGTCCATGCAAGTTTGAAACCAGACTGCGACTTAGATCCTAATGTTTTAAATGATTATTTCTCCTCTTCTGGGATAAGTAACCTTGCTGCTCAAACTTTACGAACTTGTTGGACTCAGAGTAATATTGAAAAGGAATTTCAATTTGTGGGAGTTAGCGAAGGAGAAGTTATGAAAGCTTTGTTTGGTATAAGGTCTAATGCTGTTGGTGAAGATGAGATTTCACTGAAATTCATCAAACTAGTGCTGCCATTCATTGTAGGTACGATTACTCACATAATCAATCATTGTTTTACGACTTCATGTTTTCCCTCTGAGTGGAAAAAGGCTGTGATACTCCCAGTTGCCAAAAAGAATATAGCCATGAATCCCTGTGGCTATAGACCGATCAGTATACTGCCAGTGTTTGCAAAGCTATGTGAGTCCTTGATGGCAGCGCAAATTTCGTCATTCATTCAGAAAAATAAATTATTATCCTCACTTCACTCCGAGTTTAGACCAAAACACAGTTGCGCCACTGCCATGATGAAAATTCTTGACGACATAAGGATACATTTTGACAATAATGACTTAACACTTCTTTGCCGTTTAGATTTTTCTAAGGCTTTTGACATGGTTAACCATGACCTTCTTTGCAAGAAACTTCGTTATTTCTTTGCCTTCTCTGATGAATCCATAAAATTCATGACGAGCTACCTTGAAGGCAGGCTACAAAAAGTGAGGTGTAGGAAAGCCTGCTCCAGCTTTAAAACTGTCACAACGGGTGTCCCACAGGGGTCTGGCCTAGGACCTCTTTTGTTCAGTCTTTTTATCAATGATGTATTCTCTGTATGTCAGTATGTTAATGTGCATGCTACGCTGATGATATCCAGGTGTACTTGTCCAGGCGTGTTGGTCTTGTTGAGGATTTGTGTTTCAAGGTTGATAATGATTTGTCTGCGATTTCGCGATGGGCTAGTGATAGTTGTCTGTGTTTGAATGCTTCAAAGTCCTTTGTGTTGCCAATATGTAACAGTGTGGTACATGTTGTGAATATACCAGAATTGGTTATTGGTGGTAGTGTTATTAAATTCAAAGACAAGATTAAAGATTTGGGCTACGTTATAAACTCTAAGTTGACTTGTTCCGACCATGTAAATCATGTTGTTAGTAATGTGTATGCCATCTTGCGTAGATTGAAAATGTCCGCTGCTTTTACTCCATTAGAAACAAGACGCAAGTTGGCAAAGCAATTCATTGTGCCGCATATAACGTACTCTGAGCTTGTATTTAGTCTGCTTGATTCCTTATCGTCACACAAAATCAATGTCTTATTTAATGTTATTAATGTTTAATAATGTTACGCGTTATGTTATGGTCTTAAGAAATTTGACCATATATCACTTTGGAAAAATAAAATTTTGGGCTGCAGTATTATGGATTATATTGCGGCCAGGAACTGCATATTTATTTATAAGCTATTAAAATGGAAATCTGCAATGTATTTATATGAAAAGCTCCAACTAACTGACTAAGTCCAGTAGACGTCACAATCTGATTGTCCCAAAATACACCTACTTGACCTCGACGAGACTGTTTTTCATCAACGCTGTGAGACTTTGGAATAATATTCCAGAATCTATTAAATCTGTGTTAAATAGAGGTAACTACAAATTGGTATTACATAATTATTTCGAGATGCTGTGATGAGTGTGATTGTAATAAGATTCTTTCTTTCCTTTCATCTGTTACACTGAACTTTTTTTTTCCTCTATATATGTATATGTATATTGAATTGTGCTTATGATTAGTTAAGGCTTAACTTATAATGTTTAGTACTACTGATAAGCTTATTTTAATTTTAATTTTAATTTGATTTTCTGTAATGTGATACCAAATGAAGTTGATGTACTTTAAAAAGATTCTTATCTTATTTGTACAACCATTTCCTTGTTTAAATAAATAAATAAATAAAACCGAAAGATATTTGCCAAATGAAAATTTTTTTTATTGGGTATTCATGAAATTTTTGCATTTTTCTGCCTTTTTTAATCCAGAACTAGTGATTTTGGTCCATAATTGGATTCGTCTTTTTTGTCTATTTTGAACTAGTATGAAACTGGTACATTTATAATCGAAATCTGACAATTTTCGTCTAGCAGGAAAAATAAAGTTGTCCGACTAGTTGGGCTTCCTATTCATACTAGTTGTTAAGTAGTTTACAACTAGTAAATTTGACTACAAGGGTTATACACTACTTATATGTATGTGTGCGAGTGAGTGTGGTTATTTTGCTGCATAAGTAGACACTGGGTAATGCTCGATTGCCAATGGCTGATGTATGCCATCAATTGGCAGAATTCCAAAAGACTAGCCACTAAAGTGTTCCTATGATCGTTTATGTATGTGCATACATTCCAATAGCTCCATTACATTTGTTCATACATAAACAGTATTGAATTTCGATCCAAATAGGGCACAATTCGAAACATTTCGCAATTCGCCAAAATCTCCATCAATTTGATTTGTATTCCTTGTAAAACAAAATAAAACTTCTATGAGAACAGAACCACAGTGCAATATGCAGTTATGTGCTCGCACAAATATACATAAATAATTATGCATTACGGAATTCCAGTGGCAGTGTTTCGGCGCCAAAGTTAATGTGACTTTATATATGTACAAATATACAGTAAATGCAATTTCCAAAAACGTGTGTACTCCATGGCACACATGAATGTCCGCTCATAGAATCATATATTTTTTATAAGTACATATGTAAGTGCATACGTGCATACATAATTATTTGTAACGGCATCAATCTGAAAGTAACCTATTTAGAAGTACATATATACAAACTGGATTTTTACTTATGCACTAGCCAATACACTGAGCACTTTAAGACAGCTCCCGACTGCTGAACATTCTACAACTACTTTTCATGTCTATTCACTCGAGATTTCCACATATTTGATCAAATCATCCTCTTAAGATATTCTATGATTCTGGATGCTTTTTTCTTAAACTAAAAGTTTGGTCTTAATCAGACCGTACCCGGATAGCACACAAAGTTTTATAATGGTTTACTTGCGCAAAATTTAAGACCAAATACTATTCTTTTTTGCTTTATAAAGTTGTCTATAAAACTCTTATAAGACCAATAGGGCCCCAGAAAATAATGCTTCGTAGTGCAAAATATTTCTCTATTATTAGTTTATAAATTTAATGTTGTCAGTTTTATAATGATCATATAGTAGTCTACAGCATGAGTTTATAAAAAATTTAAAAATTCTATAAGGCACTTTGCGCAGCGCTTTTGGTCTAAAGATTCACTGTGTGACGATCTTTTTTAAATTAAAAAGTTCAATGTTACACAAAAATATATATTTAAAATTAAAAATATTTTACAAAAATATCTTTCGAAATATTTCTGAACTGAAATACTTTTCTCCTGCAAAAATATTCTATGAAATGAAATGTCAATTGAATAATAATTTAAGGACTTTGTCTAATTTTTTCAGCATTTCTGCTGAATCTAAATTAATGGAAGCAACGATTTTGCCGGTAAAGTTGAGGCTAAAATTGACGCGCCAGCGAAATTCTTAATACTTTAAACTTTTTTTCATTAAAAATACAAAAAAATATGGCTCTACAGCCAGATGTCTAACCAAAGACATTTATAAAATCAATTAGCAGAGCTTGAACATACTAATTTCTTTATGAGTTGAGCAAATTTTTACAAAACACTCAAATCCCAAATGTCCAAGTCCCAAAATGTCTACGTAAAAAGCATTGAGTAGTGTGTTTCCACTTTGAATAAAAGAAACGCTCGAATCCTAAGTTTTCGAGTTTAAAAAAGTCTACGTGAAGAGCACAGAATATCATTTCGCTTGCTGACAGAAGAAGAAGAATTTGTTTATTTGAAAAGTGCTATTAATGTATCGGAAAGTCTCTCGTTAGTACTATTGCGTTGCCTTTTGTCTGCGCACAGAGCAGTGACGTTGTAAGAAATACTGTTTCGTCTACATCCAGAGTTTTCGATATTTTATCGGAAGAAAAAGTATATTAAGAAACTTCGAATATTGGGTGTGAAAAACACTTGTTTATTATTGTTTCACACCATGATAACAATTACTTCAATTTTCGTAGGATTACTTTTTTTATGAGAAAATATGTTAGTTGGAATATTCCAAACAGCCGCTTTTCTTTAATGGTGTTCAATTTGTTTTGAATACTGCGTAGCAAGTCGCAAGAAATGTTAAATTTCATTCACGGGACCAAGGAGTTGGGGAATCGCCGCCATCTTGAAATCAAGGATGGTCAAAGTATTTCATACTCAGGCGAACAGTCACTTTCGGGCCTCCACCAAACTACGCCCAAACGTTAGTATCCAAACTTGAAAATCAAATTCTAAAAGGATTTTGTTCCACCCTATTCCAGTTTTTTTCTTACGATGCACTATGGTCCCAATTCCGTTTTTTTTGGCATAAAGTCAGGAAACTTGTTGATAGATTTTTACAAAAAAAAAGTACGTATTCTTAACAGAAACGCGTCAGGGATCTCATATTAAAAAATTTAAAAGTCTAGGGGCAACACTGTACCTAATATAAGATGTCAAAGTGGACGTATTGAAATTGTTTGTTTTAACAATAACTGTTGTGTGGAAAAGCTGTAAACAAAAACAAGTGTAAATTTAAAGCGTTGTGAATTAGTAAAAAAAAATAAAATGCAAAACTTTAGCCAAGATATCTTAATTATGACTTAATTAAAAGAAATGTGAACAGTGATGTAGTAATTGGGGAATATAGCATTTTGTGTGAACGTATATTCTGTTGAAAACTTTAAATTTTTTCTGTGTTTCGTAGGAAAAAAGTAATGTGGATTGCTTCGGATTGCTCTTAAATTCAATATGAAGTGAAAGCTAATTATATATATTTCATTGTAGTTTGCGTCATTTTTGCCCATTTTTGCTAAAATTAAAAATATTTAAAATTTTCTAGAAACATTTGTATTTCAACACAAGGAATTGCTCAACATTTGGGAAGAATGCGGCCGCAAAAGTGACGTTGTTTTCGAATGGGTAATTAAAAAGATTAATAACAACGAGCTTAGTTTGGAAAAGGGATGACATTCGAAAAAAAATACGATATTTGTTTAGCTATGTGACAAAAAAACTTTCGAATTGCAACAGATCGTTAAAAATATTTAAAG
>JAPVRG010236474.1:0-10898 GCA_029783565.1 Rhagoletis cerasi
GTGAGTTTTATTTTCTTTCAACAAAAATAATGATTATTTTTTGAGTTTTATTTTTTTGATCGAAAATGAAACTCATTTCTTGAACGTTATTTTATCTCTCAGAAATAAGAATTAATATTTGAGTTTTATTTTTTTCGACAGATCGAAAAACTCAAAACACCACGATGCTTTTCTAAAAAGTGTTTAGTGGTAGATATTTTTTGCTATGCACTCGTCAACATGTGCAATCAGAAATAACAACAAATTTATCAACCTTTTTTTTCTTAGCACATACATATGTACATATTTTAACATATAAATTTGTTGTAATTTTTGAGTGCGTATGCTGCCGGGTGCACAACAAAAATATTTACCTACTACTAAAGACTTTTAGAAAAACGTTGTGGCGTTTTGAGTTTTTCGATATTATAGAAAAAAAATTCAACTCAAATATTAATTTTTATTTCTGAGAGATAAAATTACGCTCAAGAAATGAGTTTTATTTTCGATCAAAAAAATAAAACTCGAAAAATAATCAGTATTTTTGATGAGAAAAAATAAAACTCAAAATAAATGTCCTCACTGATCAAAGAAATAAAACTTACAAAATAATCATTATTTCATAGAGAAAAAATAACACTCGAAAAATTAGTTTTATTTTTTATCAAAAAAATATAACTCGATACATTATTAAATATTCTGAGCAATTGATAAAAAATACAAATGTTGTTATTAATTACAATTTTTATATATGTGCATCGCTCAGAAATTTTTAAATCGTATCATATTCGTACAAGACATGAAAAAACATGCACACATATATACTCGAAACTGTTCTACAATATTTGGAAGCTTTTGATTTTTTTCATTGAAAATTTTGAAATAATCATTTTTTTCGGTCCCTGGTAATAATACGTTTTTTACACAACCTGCATGGCTGCAGCTAGCTTAGAAAAATTCTCTCAAAACTATACTTATACATATGTATGTAGGTGGCAACCCTAAGGGAAAAATTTCTGGAAAAAAATTTCTAGAGCAACATTTCTTTATATTTCTTCTAACACTTTTATTTTAAATACAAATTTTGCCAACTAATCTAACATTTTAATACATTTTGTATGTATAAGGCAGCCCTTTTCAAAAAAAAATTTTGATTAGATTAAAAAGTTCTAAAATAGCTTCCTTTTTTTATTATTTAACGTATTCTAATAACATAGTTATTTTAAATTTTACACAGGTGGTAGCACAGTTAAAAAAGTAAGCAGATTACAGACTCCCCAAATAAATAATTTTATTTTTTCAATTGTATGGCAACCCTATTTCAAAATATTCATTCAATAAAAAACTTTATTATACACTGCATTGGAAACTTTACCTTAAAACGCATCCGCTAAACTAGTATATTTCTTAATCTTTTTTAAATAGGTGGCAACCACTTTCAAAAAAAAAGTTTTTTGAAATTTTTTAAATGAGCAATTTGATAGGCCTTAACGGTTCTGTAAATGTCAACGTCTAGTGTAGGTGGCAACCATATTAAAAAAAGCTAGTTCGAAGCGTCATCAAATGTCTTCCGCCTGTACGCAAGTTCTTTAATCCACTTATTTAAATAATTTAATTTTTTAACTTGTATGGCAACCCTATTACAAAATATGCATTCAGTAGACATTTTTCTTCTTCACTGCGTTTGAAACTAAAACTTCAAACTTATTTCATTAACTTAGAAAATACATTTTTAAGTAAATATGTAACAACCCTTTAGAAAAATTTTTACAGCAAATTCAAATACATATGTATTTTCGAGCCATAGCATTTTAGTAAAATTTCAATTAACTTTGAAGGTGACAAATCTTTTAAAAATACCACAATTGTTTTAAAGATTCCTCAACAAGTTGAAATTTATGTATTTAGGAACTCCACACACTAAATCCACTAAACAATCTTTATATACTATAATTTATTACAATAGATGGCAACCCTATGTAGAATTTTTTTCAGATTATAGCAGTCTTTCAACTTTTGATTGTTATTTATAAATAAAATATTTACATATTTGCGTAATGTCATTAGTTTTAATTGGCAGCTCTATTAAAAAATGCTTAAGTATCTAAGGTTCCAAGTGCCCTGTAATTAATGACCGTATTTCAATTTGTTTAAAAGCAATTCTACTTATCAACTTCGGGGCAACACTGTTAAAACATATTTCTGAAAGCGTTAAAAATTATTTAGTTTTTGTAATTATTTTATAATATTTGACTTAGCTTACAAATTCAATACATTTCTCTATTTTTTTTGAGGGCAACTCTATTCAAATAACTGTTAATTTTAAAAATTGCTTCAACCCTTTTTGCGAGAAAGCCGTATTGTCTAACTTTAATTTATTTGTGTAATGCAATTAATTTCAATCTTTTAAGTGAGTGGCAACATTAATAAAAAATTCATAATGGTATGAGGTTTCCAAACAGGCCCAAAATGGCTCCTCCTCCATGCGGTCTAGTATGTTTTGATTAAAAGAAACAAATATGTACACACTTATAACCTGGCGTTTGAAGGAGCATATTAAGCTACCTTGCCATTAATCGTAACTATACTCGCAGAGTATAGTTACTCATAACCAAAAAAAAAACAAAAAGCTTTCAAATGCGTTGTATTTAATGCCCATATTTCAATCTTTAAAAAATTAACTTAATAAAAAAAATTGACTCTTTAGGTAGATGTTAAAACTCTATTCAGTTTTTAAAAGTCTACGACTTCTCAATGCCTCACATTCAATGCCTACATTTTAATATGTTTGAAAATAATTTATTTGAAAAAATTTTACTCTTAAAATAGGTCGCAACACTTTTAGAAAAAATTCAGAGAGAGTGTTCCTCAATGTAAAACTTTTGATAATTCGATTCACTTTTATTTTTGGTTTTTATTTGGTTCCCTATTCAAATTCGCATCCCAATTTTACGCACACGGCTATTAGGTACTTTTCCGAATTGCGGGAAATTAGATATCAGTTACTACATTTTCATTATCTTTCCAGTGTATGAGGTACGTACTCATATTAAAATTTATACTCATACTCGTACTCATACAGATACTCATACTGACACTCTTAGTCATACTCACACTCATGCTTGTACTCATATTCATACTCACAGTTATATTAACTCTAATAGTCAAGTATACAATACTCGTACTCTCATTCATACATACTCATACTTATAATCATACTCATACTCACTTTCATGCTGCTACTCATGCTGACATTCATACTTTCATTCTCATTCAACCTCATATTCATATTTATACTCATATTCATATTCATACTCATATTCACACTCATATTCATTCAGAGTATACTTATATTCAGATTCATAATCATACTCACATTTATACTCATGTTTATAGTCATACTCATACTCATTTTAATATTCGTACTCATACTCATACTCACATTCATAAACATTTGTATATCCTGATTTAGATTCATACTCACACTCACATTGACATATGTATTTCGAACTTTCTTTCATACATTTTTCCATTCGAAACCCTTGTTTATTTCCCTTCTCTTTACTTGCCCCCTTCCCTCGTCCTTTATGTTGCCACCTTATGTTTTCACCTCTTCTTCTTTCCCCTTTTTATACACTGTCCGCTTTACGCAGATTAACCTAATAGGCTTATCACCTGCCAGACAGACAGTTCAACAGTTGAGCCGCTACTGCGGCTGTGGCACAACAAATCCGCATATCGACGCAACCGCAGCGACCAAAGGCTGGCGAACGACCGATAAACATAGAATATTGTTGGGCGACCAAGCGTGTATAGCATATGTACGAATAGAAGAGAAAGTAAAAAACAATAAGCTGATGATAAACTTATAAGATCCCTACTAGCAGCAGCGCTAGCGGTCGACTAATTGAATAGCTATTGCAATAGAGTTGGGGCGGATTAAGTTGCTGGTGCGAGTTGCTGGTGCGAGTTGTATATTTGAATATGTGTAAAGCATACATATGTACATATGTATTCAACTTTACAAGCATGTCCGGATATTGCGTTTTATGCGGTCCAACGCATTTTCATTTAAGCTCGCACTAGAGTGGAATACCATAAGCAAATGCATACATACTCACACATATTGACCTGTAACGGTAATGCCAAGTCCAATTGAATGAAATTAATTGAAATTGAAAAACATAGCCTCACTTGTTCGTCGTAATTAATTGTCCATTTATGTACATACATTTTTGCAGTTTAATTATTTTTTCTTCGCTTGTCAGCTGGTATCAGCTAAATGGAAATGCTCATATATATATGTATGTATCTAACTTTGCTATCCGATTTTTCATTTCCTTTTACTTATTTTGTTTAAACAGTTGTGGTCAGTTGAAATTTAATTACCTTGCGAATGTGTTGATTGGCGTTTGGTACTCACGCGCTATGACATGCAGAGAAGTATTTATGTACATACATACCTACATACAAACTATGTACAGTATATTATGATATGTACAGTAGGGTGTATCACCAAAAAATGGTGCGGTTTTCCACCGGAATTATAAAATTTGGTATGGTCTTTCGCCAAAATAATACCTCTAAAAAACTTACTATGTATTTTGATTCCGTTAATAAAATTTTTGAACTTAAACTTAAACTCTTCTGAGGTGATTTTTCGGAAAAAAATATTTTTAAAAACTTATTTTTTCTATAAAAAACTAGATTTTGGGAGGTATTTTCAAAACGGTCCAGCTCACGTATATCTTAATATTTTTGCAAAATATTTTGGACGAAGTCTTAAAATATAATAGATTTGAAAATTCCGTTGGAAAAACAGTTGCGATTTTTTTTTGTATTTGAAGTGATGCACCCTAATGTACATATATTGCCTTTTCGTCTTTTCAAACCAGAGCTGGGTAAATGCAATTACATTACAATTACAATTACATTCCTCAGTAAGTGTAATTAGGAGTGTATTCCTTCAGTTCACAGCAAATGAATTGATTACTTTTTCAATTCCTTAGAAGTAATTTCAAATGTAATTGTTTTTTTTTTTTTAATTCCATTACATGGAATTTCATATTGTAATTGGAATAAATTACGTGCTAGTAATGTAATTTTTTTCCAATTCCTTCGAAAAGAATTGAAAATTTAATTGATTTTTTTCAATTAAGTTCAAAGAAATTGAAACAAAAATTTTTTTTCCAATTGCATCCCTTAAAGTAATTTAAAAAATAATCAAAAAATGTATTAAGCGATTTTTTTTACTGTTGAATTGCAATAGCTTTGTTAAATTTTTTTGTTGCTAACTGCCTTGAATAAATAACTAACTTAGTATTACTAATTGAACTTTAAGAAAGTTGAATAACTTAAACTGTAGCTGTTCAGTTTATAGGATAACCGTTAAATTTTCAAGATCCTACCACGAACGAGCTTCGCGGCAGATGAGACCCGTATATGTAGTAGCAGGCATGGCCCGCTTGAATACTTTCATGCTCGCATCTCGGTGAAGAATAGTCCGGACTATTGCTGCTTCGGGTACTGCTGCTCTCTTGGACTAAGTAATCCCTGCTTATCTATAAAAATGCACTGACTTAATTGCGTATATTATGGTACCCTTAAACTGTCCAAAATGGCGTGCCTTCTGGGACCATTAAAATACTCTTACTGGTATCCTACGTTGCAAATGACCAGGCCTGGGCGACGCCGACTGCGCTGTACCCGTGGGGTAACGTCGCGTGTTTCTATATAGGTTGTTTACGGCGAAATTTGATTGTAACTAAGCGTAATGAATTTCAAGTTAATCAGTATGAATCAGTAATTAATTTTTGCTTAATTCTCACGGGTACAGCGCAGTCAGCGTCGCCCAGGCCTGCAAATGAGGATAGAGTCCGCTTGAATTACGAGCCCTATCGGACTGGAGATCCTATTTTCTAAGAGTTTTATAAACCAATTGCATTGCTTTGGCTAAATTTTGATGATAACACTGTAAGGACGCTAAAATAACAAAAAGAACGCCGAGACACGTAAAATTCATTTTGGGTAGTAGGTTACGGATCTTTTTATCAACTATTTATTGATAATATGATCACTTCGTTTGATAAAATGTTTTACATTTTTTCTTCATTTTAACTGTTCGGCTTTTGGGTAGGTGGAACATTTAAGAAAAATTGTCTAGCAAAGCTTCCCCAAACTGTTTTCGTTTGGTACCTTTTATGTACTATTTCATTTAATTTAAATAATTTCAATCTTTACTTTAAGGGCCAATTTCCGATGAGCTATTTAATTAGAGATTGTTGATTAACTTCGTTCACATATTTAAACTGTACTTAAATGCCCAATTTTGGCTATTTAAATATTAGAAATGCATCCATGCCTTTGTACCAAACATCAATCAGAAAATGTATTTATGTTCTCTTCAGCAATCAGCTGTTCAGTACAAAATGTAAACAAACAAACAAATGCAACAACAATTTCAAGGAACAATCATCAAGCGCGCCATCTATTAGTCAACTGGAAATGAAAGTGACAACAACAATTTCAAGGAACAAGAAACAGCGTGCCAACTCTTTGTCGACAATTGTGAATGTTAAATGAAAGTGATCTGAAAACCAATGAAAGCCAAATGGAATTTAAATAACAATGCATAATTAAACTTAAGTGCCGTTTAAATTTTTCATCGGAAATTGGCCCTAATGCTAGAGACACACATCGTAGTATAATATCAATACCACGATCTATACCACACGTGTGTCACCCCCATACTATGATTCATTGTAGTCGTTGCTAAGCAACGGCAAACTACAATATGGAAATTATAATTTCTATACCACATGTGTGTCCCAGGCATTAGATAGTTGATAATCCTATTGAAAATATTTCCAAATCAAGATTTCTCAAATACCTTTTGTTTTGTACCCATACTGCAAGACTTCATTTATTTTGTCAATTTAATTGAGTTAAATTTGCAAACAATTGGCAACGCTCTTCGAAAATATTTTTGACTGTAAGCCTTCTTAAACACTCTAGTTTGACACCAACATTGCAATATTTCCTTTATTTTATCAATTTAACTCAGTTAAAATTTTCAAATAGTTGGCAACACTCCTCAAGAATATCTCCAATGATTATCTTTCCTAAACTTCTTTAATTTGATGCCCACATTGCAATAATTCATTAATTTTATCAATTTAATTGAGTTTAAAAGTTTCAAACAGGTGGCAACCCTCCAAATTTTTCTACCATAAGTCCTAGTATTATACCGAACAACTAAAACAATTATTCAAATTGGTTAAGCCGTTCTCGAGTCTTGAGGCCTCGTACAAACGAACATACATATACATAGATATAGATAGAACGTGTCCAATGTGTGGTTTCGATTTTAATCTTTGACCACAACAAAAATCGACATTTTACATTCGTGAATGAATTTCCAGTTTCTCAATTACTTTTACAATTCCTTTGAGTAATTGAAAAAACTAAAGTACTCTTGCAATTCCAGGTAATGGAATTTGAAGAAAATATATTACATTTTCAATTCCTTTCAAAAATTTATTCCAATTACAATATGAAATTCGTTGTAATGGAATTCAAAAAAAAAAACAAAAAAAAAATTACATTTGAAATTACTTCTAAGGACTGTGGACTTTATGAATTGATTCCTAAAACAATTCCTTGTAATTTTTAATTGGGAGTAATTTAATTCCAAACAAACGACTTTTACTGATTTTTTTCAATTTAATTTAAATACATCTTGTGTTATTTAGCAAGATCAAAAGAAAGTCCTTTAGTTAAATAATCACAGAGCTAGTTATGCTGGTGTATCACACTTTAAAATCCGACTATAAATGCCGAAGATATGTAGGAAAATGTAGTTGGGCGACTACTAGGCTTGTCCAAAAAAAACTTTTTTTTTTGCCTGTAAGGCGAGACCGTCTAGTATACATGTACCACATATACATTTTTTTTTAAATACCTTTTATGTAAATTATTCGTATTTTGTATTTAAATACTATTTTACAAGTATTTTTAAAATCTCTGCAGGTAACTTCCTATGTATGTACTATGTTGCCATAACCTCATAGTTACTACCACATTAGTCGACAAAATTGTTGCATGCAACAACACATATTCCATATTCATTTACATAAATAATTAAAATATGCAATTCACTGAATCAGATTTGAGCAATTTCTACAATTCGTACAAATTTGTGCAAAACAAGCCGAAAAGTTTAAAATGCCACAGGCTGTGAACAACTTACTATAACTAGTATATGAATGTGCATTTTTATGTGTGTAGGTATGTAAGTTTACTAGGATAAAATAGTTAAATTTCGCACATAACATGTGACTGTGTAAACTGTAATAGTAACTAAATAACAACGAGTTTTAAACAGCTAGTTGAGAGGAGGGCGATATGTTCGTACATACATACCTACCTACATAATTCTGAATGAATGGGTGTTCAGTGGTAAATATGTACTAAGCATGAACTTGCATGGCAATAAGTGAGCTTAGCCTTAGTTCATAGTTATACATACATACACATAAATACCTATGTAGGTATGTATGCATGTGGTTGTATATTATTTTGTGCGAATGTTTTTTTTTTACAACTTTGCCGACTGCCAAGGACATCGAATGCAAATTTTATGCCACTAGCGTGTATACATATATATCTATATACATATATATATATCTATATCTATATATGGTTTTACGAGCATATATGCATTCACATATGTATATGTAGAAATCTGCTGTAAAATACTTACTATTTAAGTATGCATTACATGGCACTCAAGCAGTAAATGCAAATGCGAAAATGACGCAGGCGAATTTACACACATACACATACACATGCTAAAATAGAAACACATGTATATATGCTTGCATATTGACATTTATGCAGTGCCACTTGCCATAAGTGTCTACTCCAAATGTCCTTTAAGTGAGTGGCAATCGTAAGTCGGCGTATAATAGTGTGCATGTGTGTGTGTAAATGGCTGAAGCAAGCAAATCATGTAAGCGTAACATCAAAAGTGCACAAACCTATATGTATTCATATAATTACATATATACGTAAATTCATACCAACACAAATTCAACGCGAAAGCAACAAATTAAATTCTCATAGTCAACCCTTTTTCATCATAGACAGTCATCGCCTGCGAACATATTGACAAATTTACACATCTCTGTGATTTAACTACACTAACAGCAAATTAAGTGATCATTTCGTATAAATCAAATTTCCGTCGATTTGCCTATGTGAGCATATTTGACTATTCAACTAATACACTTAAAGATAAATATCAAGCATTTGAGCATTGCATGCTTTGAGGCGCTGTTAATTGTGTGTGTGTGTGTAGAAAATGGCCAGCAAAACTATGCCTATATTTTTGACTGATCAATCACACTACGGCATATGCATGCTCACATAAATACGACGCAGCGCTTGCTGTTAGCTCTTCAATGCCTTCAGCAACCGCAAACATTTAGGCTGTACTAGAGTCCTTTCAGTTGCCAACTATGAATACTAATATGTAGTCGCATTATTAAACCACAAATATACATATTTATGTACATGCACTTAACAACTTGCTTATGTACATATATATATACACACAAATATACATACATCACTTACTAACAGCGCTTTACGCTCGTTGTGATGCAATCATTTGGAAATTCATTGCGAATGCCACAGATTCAAATTACTCATACGCCCTGGAGGCCTACAGCGCACATTTGTATGTAGGCATGCACTCAAAGGTTGCGTTGCTATCTACATACATACATAGTAGTAAATAAGCATATGTACCACTGCTCTCACATTTGTAAGCATGTCATGCTCGCGGCTATGGTTTTATGCCCCATACAAATGACGTACATTTGGCTACTTACGCTTCGTTGCAGTTGAATTTAAATTGTCGGCTGCCTTTTTGGCGACTAGCACGCCCACTCTCGCTAGATTTGGGGTTTAAGTGTTTGAAGGTACAGTGTTTCAAGTAGTTATTGAGTACGCATGGATTTAAAAAGAAAAGGCATAAACCTGCCAGCAATTGGAAGAGAATTTTCGTCGCCTATCGCCAGGATGTCATTACGTTGTCACTATTGGAAGTTAGTAAGTGGATAGTAGCTGATTTCATAAAAATTATGAACATGTCTATCGATTTTCTATCGTCTTGACCGGTTCTCGCACGATTTTTACTCTTTGAAAATTAATAAAACAAATCTTGGTAGTTTATTTAAATATAATATTATTTTTATTTTCTCAGTTTGTTTGGCTTTTTCAATTTATTTTGCAAGCAATCATATTCGAATAAAAAAGAATAAAATTAGATTTAAATCAAGGCATTTTGAACAGATAGTAGCAGTAGAGAAAAAAGGAAGCGATGGAAAACTAGCTTTTTGAACGTTCGCTTAAAAGTATAAACAGAATCAAATCGCTGGGCGAATTTCGTCGGAAGAAAGTTCGCTGTCAAAATTAAAACACACTGCAGTACAACCAAAGCGAAGGCGAAGTTCGTCTGACGAAATTCAGCGAGAATAGATTAATTTTTAATTTTACCGCTGCCGCCGGTCGACAAAATCAGCTAGCAGTGATAAAATTGCTTTGTTTCTTTACTTTTCAAGTAGATCAAGTAGAAGTAGAATTTGAGGATTCATATTTTCGCTTTTGTATTTTTTATTTGTCAATCCGCTGATGCAAATTTCTTTTCGGTTGTGTTTTACTGGGCGAAATGTTGCAGCGAATATCACCCCACGGTATCGCCGACGAAATTCGCTCAGCGAATTAGTTCTGTTTATACTTTAATTTAAATCAGCATTTAATCGTTATTTTATGATTTTTAACCTTATCGCTTAAAAATAATAATTAATATTTGAGTTTTATTTTTCGCTCAACGGAAATAATTATTATTTGATTTT